>CAJHQP010007791.1:0-30356 GCA_905132765.1 Moricandia arvensis
TATGTCATTTTCTCTTTATTTATTTTGTTTTTGCAGGTTTTTCATCACATGGTTCTCATCTTCCACTTTTTTTAAAGGCAGATCTATAAATCATATTTTATCATTTGGTAATTTCTTGTTGCTTAAAGCTCTTAACTTTCGAAAACTTTTTTGTTGTTCTAAGTTCTTACCTTATTTTTGAAGATTTTCAATGTTTTGAAGTCAATCGAATGCTTTTGGATATGTAGGTTTTTCAGATTTGAGATGACTTGGAAGACTTTCGAGGAAGTCATATCGGAAGTCTTCCAACAAATAATGCAATAGAAGACTTCCGCGGAAGTCTTCCAACAAATAATGCAATAGAAGACTTCCGCGGAAGTCTTCTGGGCGAATAATAAATTTAGGGTCTAGAAGATTTTCAAGTAAGTCTTCTAGGAGATATTTATTCTATTAGAATACTTTCAAGTAAGTCTTTCATAAAAAAACAAATGTTATATTAATTTCTCATTTTTATCTCATATCTTTCTCATTGATTTATTTTGTTTGGATATGCAGGTTTTTTCAGATCTAAGACGACTTGGAAGACTTTCATGGAAGTCTTCTTGGAAGTCTTCCAACAAATAATGCACTAGAAGACTTCCAAGTAAAGTCTTCTTGGTGAATAGTAAATTTAGGGTCTAGAAGACTTTCAAGTAACTCTTCTAGAAGACTTCTAGAAGATATTCTATTAGAAGACTATCAAGCAAGTCTTTCAAACTTTATATTAATTTCTCATTTTTTATCTCATGTCATTCTTAATAATTAATTTTGTTTTGATATGCAGGTTTTTCAGATCTAAGACGAATTGGAAGACTTCCGCGAAAGTCTTCTCGGAAGTCTTCTAACATATAATGTGCTATAAGACTTCCTAGAAGTCTTCTAACAGAGTCTTCTCTCATGTTAAGTGGAATCCAAACTTATTTTTGAATGATCTATAATAATTTTGTTTAAGGTCGTTTTGTGATTTGTAGGTGTACTATTTTAATTTTGAATTTTTTGTAAATTTAAAGAGATATTAATAAAAAATTTGGTAAATATATTCATGTCTACAATATTATCTTGCCAAAAGTACTTGACATTATTAAAGTTCTTGATACAAATTTAATAGCAAAACATAATAACACAAAAAATTAGTCAAATTTACTACGGCTAAAAAAGAATACTTTTCAAGAAAACTTAGTCAAATTCACCAAATATCAAATGTTATATAAATACTTAAATATATTTTGAGCATCAAGTTCTATACTAGTAATAATCCGGATTTGCTAATGCAATTGCTTCAAACATGAAGGCAGCCACTCATACTTATCTTCTGGTACATAGATATTTTCAGCATTCAAAATTAGAGAACATTAACAAACATAGAAATCAAGGTAAAAAATGAATCGAGAAGACTTCCAGGAAAGTCTTTTATCATTAGCTAGAAACATTAATAAACATATTTGATAACCTTTAAATTATCACCAAGAAAGTTATGAATTTCATTCATGACCGAAATATTGTCTAAAACACATGAATTAACAATAAAATTATAAAAAGTCATTTTAAATTTGAAGAAAATGAAAGTTTATTATGCATTATCGTATAAAATTTTTGTGAAAGTCTTTCCAGAGAAAACTTCACTGGAAGTCTTCTATTCAGGTCATTTTTGCAATTGAAAATTTATGAGAAAGACTTTCGTGGATGTCTTCCCTCGAAGTCTGCTCGGATAAACATGTTAGTTTTGCAATTGACCGATATGTGTCAGAAATTTGACTTTCTACAAAAGACTTTCCACTAAGTCTTCCAATAGAAGACTTCCACGAAAGTTTTCTCAACGTTTACATTAAATCTGCTTACGGTCCATGGAAGTCTGCATAGGTTATTTTTACAATTGACTATATCTGAATTTTGTTGAGAAGACTTTCAGGGATGTTTTTCAATTTAAATCAAATGTTTACGTTTAAATTTTCAATTGCAAAAGTAACCTATTGAGACTTTCACTGACCGCAGAGTCTTTGTAAAAGTTGAGAAGACTTCTGAGGAAGTCTTCCAATGGAAGACTTACCGGGAAGTATTATGTAGAAAGTCTAATTTCTGACACAGATCGGTCAATTGCAAAACTAACATGTTTATCCGGGAAGACTTCCAGGGAAGTCTTCCTAATTTTTTTTGTCAAGAAAGAAAAGTTGGAAAACTTTCACGAAAGTCTTCTCTAAAAAACACACAAAAGTCAATTGCAAAACTAACTTATGCTTTGACCAGGAAGACTTCCATGGAAGTCTTCTCTGTCGAGAAGACTTACACGTAAGTCTTCTCGCGAACAAATCTGGGTAAGCTATTCGATTCATACCTTAAATCACTGAGAAAACTTGCTTAGTTGTCCAAGCACACAAAATTTCACCTAGACAACTACTCAATCGTTAATGACCAGCAATCATGAGTTTGAATGGCTATATGAACCTTAAAAACTTTAGAATCCAAAAGTTTAGGTTTCTTGGATGAATATAGAGAGAAATTTAGAGATTTAGTTTTCGTGGATAAATATGAGATAAAATGAGTGAAAATTGTTTTTTGATGTATTAAGAGCTTGATATTGGTTGTTCATGGTTGTTGGGTGAATTGATGGCAACTACATATTCGTGAATAATTGATGAAGATGAGGATGATAGAGTAAAGCACAATTTTCAAATACCTACTTAAAGTTTTTCAGTAAGTCTTCCAGTGGTATTTTCGTGAATAATGAAAACTTCTATGGTGAATAGGATAAGTCAAAATTTCAAAAAAGGTTAGTTTTGTGTTTGACTTCAAGTTTTGAATCAATTTTGCAAAACCTCTTATATTATATAAATAAATAAATTTGTATGTATGTTTATTTTTTTATTTTATAATTTAAAAATATAAAATATGACTTTTGTAGTATTTTATTAATCTTTTTATCAAAACCTATAGTAGAATAATTAATGTATGCTTCACATGTCATTTAAAAAAATTATTATATGTAATTTTGATTTCCGAATATCATTATATTAATATTACATTAAGTTTGTACACCTTAAATATATATATATATATATATATATATATATATATATATATATATGATAACACAAATAACATTTCTTAATGATGATATGTACATGCTAATACTTTCTGAAATCACAAAATAATTTAACCGGCTAATATGGCTTAGAGTAACTCACCATGTGAATTCTTTAATGTCTAAAATGAAAGATTTTGATATAAATAACTAAAAATTCAAATTATTAGAAAGCCAAGAGACATTATAAACAACTGTCAGTTAACTAATTAAGATAAACTAAAACAGTTAGATAAACCATATATATAACTGATATAGTTTATAAGTCAAGTCTACATGATTATTCATATATGTCATTTTCTATAGTACACAAAAATAACATAACTGTTAAATACCAGTTTTAGTTTATTTTTGGTTATCTATATAATATGCAAAAGAAAGAACTTTTCAAAAAAAAAAATTCTTAAGCAGTTTATTTTTTTAAAAAGTATAAAATATTCGTCCGTTTCTAAAATCGATATAGTTTTTCATAGTTTTGTGGATGGAAAAAGTATTCTCAGTTATTATTTTTATATCTAAAATTAGTTTAGCATTTTAATTTAAAATTAAATTATATATACATGTTTTGTATATCATTATCTATACAATATGTAACTAATGAAAATTACTAATTTTATTTTATTTTTAATTATCTATATAACATACGTGGAAGATTTTTTAAATCTCTTTTTTCTTAAATAATTCTAAAACTTTCAATAATTACTATGATAAAATATCATGAAATCAAAAAATAATTTCATCACCATGTGAATTATTTAAGCGTTGATTGAGAAAGGTTGTAGGTGCTCTTGATGGTCATTTTCTCTTTCTAGAGCTTTTTTATAAGGAAAATTTTCATGTTTACCACATTATTGGTATCACTTTTTATTTTTATCTTCATAAAAAGACATTTTTATAAACACTCTTTTTAAGAGGTAATTTAAAAAAAAAATTACAATCTTAAATTTTACATTCTTAAACTATACCCCACCCTACCTCCACCTCTTAACTCTAAACCCTAAGTCTTCGATTAATTAACCCAATGGTTATAAGTGCGTTTTTAATCTTAAAAATAAGGATAAAAGTGATTTAGGTAAACATGAAAATTGGTACTATGAAAATGATATTTTTGACAATTTTCCTTTTTATAAAGCAATCAAGTTTTACATTTAAAAAATAAGTCTACAGCGAAGGGCAGGAAAAGGAAATATATTGGTTTTCAAAATCAATTTTTTTATAACTTATATTTAATGCTTTAACATTAAAGGGAGAAATTCAAAGTTACCACTTTTGTTGTACCATTTCTCATTTTAATTAAATAGAATCCTAAATTTTACATTTCTAAATCTTTCCCCACCCTACCCACCCCTCAACTCTAAGTATTAAATTAATTAACTCAAGTTGATTATAAGTGTGTTTTTTCCTCTGAAAATATGATTTTTTAAAAATATTTATAAAAAAAAAACAGTTTCTGAAAAAAAACCGTGGTGTCAAAGCACAAGAAGTGCTCGCCATAGCACTTCGAACTCGTGGTGTGAACGATGTTGCCTCGTTGGGTTGTCACCACCAGACATACGAAAAAGATTGTTTGGGTTGTCACCACCAGACATACGAAAAAGATTGTTTGGGTTGTCACCACCAGACAAACGAAAAAGATTGTTTTGTTAACAATAATAATCTATTAAAATTATAATTAAAATATCAATCTACAAATATTTATAGTTGAAGTAAAAAAAACTTTTATAAGATAAATAAAATATTAAAATTTGTTTAATAAATAAGACTTTTAAAATCAGTTATATATAATAAAGCGTTTTTACAAAAGTGATTATAAAATCATATATATATATACACGTTTTATAAGAAATTTAATTAAAGTAGTTTCTGTATATATTAATAAAATGATTTATTAAAAAAATAAATATATAAATATATATTTTCTATATATAAATAAATTGATAAAATAAAAAAATGTTTTTAAATATATATTTTAAAAATGTTTTTATATATTATAAAAAATCCCAAAACATTTCAAAATTTTGAAAACCGTTTTATACATTAATAAAAATTAGAAACTTTTACAAAACAACAAATTAAATAAACAAACGTGTCAGATGATCGGTTCACCCTCTGGCATTAGTCGGAAGGTATTCTAAACTTGAGACACGCAGTGTGGTAGCCAGTCCACTTTGTAGCACTAAGTGCGTTCCTACCGGGGCCGATCAGATCAGCCGATAAGGTTTATCAAAAAAAAAAACCAGACCTCAAAATCACAATCAAAACCTTTCTAAACCCAACCTAACAAAAAAAGTTGACATAAAATTCCTAAAATTCATCCTAACTAAAATCTAACAATCAAAACCTAAAATCCACAGATCTAACATCCAAAACTAACATAAATCTCATAGGAAAAGGACAGAGATGACTTACATGACTTGTGGAGAGATTTGAGGGGTTTTAGGAGTTGGTATATGGGTTTAGAGAGAGAGAGAGAGAGAGAGAGTCGTAGAGGATTGTGAGAGAGAGAGAGAGAGAGCAGCAGCAAAATGAGGAAGAAGAAAGAACTAACGTTTTTATATTAAAAATTTTGATGGATAAGGATCCTTAGAATTCTTTCGGTTAGTTTTGGCATTTGGTTGCTCATAAAATTTTTGACAGTTTATTTTCCTAGTAAATGTCAATTTCTGACGGATTTCCAATGACCTTATCCCTTTTCTCGGAAATCCGTCAAAATACTTTCTTAATGCTCTTTTCATCAGAAATCCGTCGACCAACTGGCCAATTTACGAGATGTGAATATGCTCTTTTCATCAGAAATCCGTCGATAATTTCCGATGAAATTCTGACAAAAATAGCATATTCTATGCATGCTTTCTAATTGGGTTAAATAGTTTGACAATCCATCAGAAGTTACTGACAATTTTCCAACGAAATCTTGTTTGGGGTTTCAAAGCATGAGAAAATTGACCCTTAATAATCTTTCATAAAATTTTGATGATTTAGAAGGGCTTATTATATGCTTGAAAATGTTTGAAAAAACTTGATAATGTTTCAAATTACACATCAAAATTTTAAATTGGTTAACCGCAATATGTTTGTTTAAGTATATAAGTGTTTATGCAAGATATTACGTATATGTTGATGTATTCCTAATAAATTTTATAAAGTTAAAATAATTGAATGCTTGTTAATTCACATCCTATTACAGACTTAATATGTGTTATTGTGACCTTGTCGGTATCCAGTTTTACATATATTTCATATTGGAAACAGAAGTTCCTTGAAATTCTGTCGGAAATTTCTGAAGAAACTATGACGAACGTGGATCTGTTGTCAGAATTCTGTTGGAATTTCGAGGAATTTGAAACCACAAAACGCTCAGTTTTTATATTCGTTGGAATACCATCAGATTATTCTGAAGAAATTTGAATTTTTTTTAACTAAATATTTTTCAAAATTCAATGGAAAATTTTAAAATCTATGTACAATTTTTTTTTTAAAGTTAAATTTACCTTGAAAGTTTAAACAGCTCCAACAAGCTCATTAAACAACTACAATAATAAAAGTTACATATATGATTACAAATTTCTCGAATACATTAATCTACTCAAAATTCAAAGAATAGTTAAACGGAAATGATCTGAATCTTCGTCAAACTCTCCAACCTCAGCCTCTGGCTCGAAGTGTACAACAATATCATCTCTAAACTTGGTTAAATAGCCAAAGAGTTGAGCATTTGCTTAATCTTGAACCGGACTTACGTTGACGCTAGAGTTTTGTTGCAATGAGTTATAATTAGAACTTCCATGTACTCGTCCTCTAGGGTTGATTAACGTTCTAGTGATCCAAGGGTTGTCTATATGCCTAACCTGAGGATAACAGATGTAGCACACCTAAATTTTTTAAAAAATTGTATTAGTAATATGTTAAATAATAACAATATATATTGATAAAACATTATGAATAAATTGACATACCTGATCAGCTTGAGAACCAAGAATGAAATGATCATAACATTGCAGTCTCCTTCGCGAATGAATGGAAGTGACAATAAAATGCATCGGTTTTCATCCCATGATCAATAGTGTTCTCATACCAATCCCACAAGAATACAGTGCACCGCAATCCAGCCATACATGGTAATGAATTTCCAAAATTTATTTTATGTTTCAGTAGTACACATCATCACCGGATGGAGACGATACACTAGCATCATAAGTTTTCCTTGAACGGCCTTCCCTTTGAATTGTGAATGCATATCCTCAAGTACAATATCTCGGATATGACTTGACCAGATAGTTTGGTCAACACACAAACTCTCGTAACCAATCATCCTCTGGCCAAACCTTCATTCACCTTTAAAAAACAAGCATGTTATGGCCTTACCTATGAGTTGTTAGATACTAAATTAAAAAACTAATTTTTATTCACACACTCATATAATCAAAAAGCCATCCGACAGATCTTCTCTACTTGAGTTATTCAAGCTCCTCTTTTGTGGCGTGTCTGTAAGTGAACCGCATCTCGGCCACATAAATCATGTATTGATAATGTCAATAATCAAATCAAGATCTAAGATACAACTTATTGAAATCCACATTTTAATAAAGTAAAATATATAAACTCTCATATTCAAAAATATCTCCACAGTTGCTGAGAAAATATGTACGCAAATGAGTGTGCTCCTCTTCAGTAAGTCTTCGGTCCTCTGATTTTTCACTAAGTCGTCCAATATATGTGGAAGTTTTGGGACGTAAACATAATATGTTGCCTCTTCCCTCCGTCGTCATGCTGAGCATGTCTTGGGTTTTTTGTCTGCACTTCTTTTGGAAAGTAGTATTTAGTAAAGTTTGAAGTTTCTTCATTTATGCTTTGTGCGACTATAGATCCTTCTACTTTGTTTAAATTTTTGACCGTCTTCTTCAAATGAAACATATCTCTCTCAAAACATACATTTATCTATACTGCATAGGTCCACCAAGTTCCATTTCTCTTGCTAGATAAACAGGAAAATGTTCCATTACATCAAAATGATGGAGGAAATATCTTTTCAAGGTTATAAGAGATCACATGTATGTTAACATTCAAATTGCGAATACCTTCTTCAGTGAATGTTCTCGTGCTTAAATCGCGGAAGAAAGTACTTATCCATACTTACATAACGAAAAAAATTCCATAAGTATAACCATAATACATTCTAAGAACATAAAATTAAATTGGTGAAAATAAAAGATACATATAATGTTCTTCATGAATATTTCTTGGTAATTACCCATAAAATGCAAACGAAAGGAGGTGCTGCATCATTATATGACAATCATGACTCTTCATGCTAATAAAGTTTCCTTCACTTTTGCTGACACAATTACACAAATTTATTGCATAACCACCTAGAAATTTAATGATGTTTGTAATTCAATTAAAGAACTCGTCTTTCGCATTTTCATCCAATCATTATATGGGAACATAACCATTAAAGTGCTCATCAAAATGAAGTTCGAAACAAACATAAATATCAACTAAATCAAGTCTTGGCTTCAAATAATCCTTCGTTTTACCTTGGACATTGTGGATCATGTTCATCAGATTGTTGAAAGGGTTATGCGGGACATCTGCCGCAACAAGAGATTCTCCCAATATGAAAATCTCAGAAAAATACTCTATTTATGCCAACTGTAAAAATCTCCAACACCGTCAACTGGATAGCATACGTTTCCACCTACTTCAGGTGTTCTATTTGCACCAAAATCTCTTAGCTGTTCCAACAACTTACTACCAGTTACTTATTCAAGTGGACAGTCAAACACCTTCTTGTTCTTCATAAAAATGTCTTACTCTTACAATATGGATGATCGTAGTAGAAATCTCATGTCTTAGTCAAACCAGCATGTTTTCGTCCGTGTTTTAGTTGGAAATCATATGTGCTATCTTGATATATGGACCTGATAGCCTCCCATGCGTTGTCCACATAAGCAGTGCTCGCATCTGAAATTTGTTTTACATGAAACATAGTATGTAAGAGCAGCATGCGTCATAATTGTTGCAACTCATATATCAGTAGCAGAAGTACCACATTGAGTGATCTCTTAGGATGCTCTGGCTCGGGGCACGAGAATGGAGAGGAATTAAAACTCACGTAGCATGCTTCCAAGCTTTTGCATATGAAGGATGTGTAATTTCACCATCTATTGAGTGCTCAAAATGCCATCTCATTGGTTGAGATATGCGTTTAGACTGATACAACCTCTTAAATCTTTTTGTCAAAGATAAATACCACATCATTTTTATGGCACTAGAACTCTTCTACTCTTATCCTAATAACAAGGTTTCCCAAAAAAAATTGCATTTATCCCGGTTCTCATCCGCTCTCAGTATATCACCTGGTACAGTAAACCAAGACCAGCTACCATTTTCTGAACCTTGTAGTATGAACTCGGTGCAAGATTATCCTCTTGTAGAATATCCCTCTCAAAAACAGTAATCACATCCACACTTTCTTCAACCAAATTATAATCCATCTTAATAGCCATCAATTTACTTGCATATGATAAAGGTGAATGACCATCTCTACATCCTTTGTACAATGGTTGTTTTCCTGAATCTAACATATCAAAAAATCTCATAGCTTCTGCATTAGGTTATTCCCGTCTATCTTCTTCCTCAACCATGGAAGATACATTTTCTCTACAATGATTATTTACCATTTGCACAGTCCCGACACCAAATCTGCATCCGTTCGTAGTTCTTCCAATCTATCCGCAGTCTGAGGTTCACTAATACTATCATATTCGTAATCAAATTCTCCGTAAAGATACCAAGCCTTGTAACTCAGTGTAAACCATCTCAAATAGAAATGAGTCCAAACATTCATCTTCTTAATATTCCTATTATTTTTACAAGTACAATATCTTAACGTACCAATATTATCTTCCAGATGTTGTTCAGCTAAGATTATGAATTCCCTAATGCATATTCCTTATTCTTCTGCAAGTAAATTGGTGTTTGGATCCATATGATATTTATTCATCCAAGAACGATAAATATACGGAGAAAACATGATTTTTTCCTTTGTGCGTTGTTTTGAATGAGGGGGGCAAGAAGTCAATGAAGGAAATGTACGGAGCTCGTATTTATAAAAGAAAAGTTGCAGAAACTTCTGACAGAATTGTGATAAAATTTCCGATGGTCAGGGAAAAGGTTGTCAAATATTCGTCCAAAAATTCTAATTTTTAAATGGATATAAATTGGTCATATATTTCGTTAGAAATATCCGACGGAATTCCAACGAAATAATCTTTTTTGAAACAATTACAACGGTCATTTATCGAATACATCTTTTCCTCAATATGTGGTCAGTATATGGTCGGAAAATTCCGACAAAATATTGAAGACCTGTTATTTTTTTTTACTTTTATCGGTATTTCTTCTAAAATCCTTCAGAATTTTTCGACGTCCGTTTTCTTCGTTAGAAATTCTATCAGAATATGCCTTGTTTTCTTGTAGTGTGCACTATCGTGATACTTTGTATGAGTTAGCAATTATGTAAATCTTTTGCATATTCATCCACACTTTGAGCACATCGGCCAAGAGTTTTTACTCATGTATACATCATGCAATTGTAATTGCGTGGAAAGAACTAATGACATATATGCTTGGTTAGTTTATCCCAAGTATTTATCGGAGATCTACCGGAACGTGGACATGTATATTTTAGTTGTTTCCACCAAGTATCTGCGTGTCCATGGTATATCATACCGACCATGGGTACACGAAGAGTTGGTGATACTTATCTGAATTAGAGTATTTCTTCCATGGACACTATCCCATCTACGAGCTCATCGCCTCGCAGTCCTCCATGGAACTAGAATCTCAACCCTAAAACTTCCTTCCCACTTATTTCATAGTTGTCTCGATGTCGGTGTTGTAGCATTTCATCATGATAAACACATTGATGATGTTCTTCTTCATCATTTTCAGACGGAATAATACAGAGGCAAACATTTTGAGGTACTCTTTTTTTTGTAGTAGTAGTAGTTGTTATTGTCGAAGATGTGGTTATGGCACATTTATCCAAATGAGTCGTCTATGCAGCATTGCATTAACCCTTAGATCTACATTTGAATGGTGGCAGAGATGTTAGCTTGCATCTCTAAGAGCATCGTTCGAAATTCATTGCCATATGGTATGTTTCCTTCAGGATGATATACCTGAGTGTCACCACCGTTGCCTCCCATTTTTCTCTGTCATCGTAAACGTGAGACTTTGCCACAATTGTGATGGGGCTCTGATACCAAATTATGGAGATCAGAAGCTAAATCACCAAAGATGAAAGGATAATCTCAAGCGAGGTAGATATTTTTGGATTCAAAACAAAAATGAAAACAGAAAAGAGGTGCGAATACTTTTTGCAGTGCTTGCAAAAGCTCTTTGTGAAACTTCAATGTTAATTCAATAAATCGTATTTTACAATGATTGAGAGTACCTATAATTACTAATGAAATAAATCCTAATCCTGAATGAAAACATGATCCATATCCTAGTGTGAAATAAAGAAAGAACAGAAAAGAAACTAAGAAAAGGAAAATTTAAGTCATGCTAAACATGTTAAGAAGTTGATGTTTGCGGGTCGATGTCTTCTATGTGCTGCATTATAATGAATATTAACTATATGGAATATACTTTTTACATTAAAATATTTGTTATATATATATATATATATATATAATTTGATAACTAGTTAAATATATCCAAGTATTAAAAACTGAATTAACTAAATCATTTGAAACTACCAAAAGTATTTGGATATTTTTATCCAAAATATTTAAAACTATCTAAGTTATTCGCTCAGAAATATCAGAGTTACATAATATTCTACCTGAATCATCCAATATATTACCCTAATTATCCGAGAAAACTTATAGGAACCAAGTTGTGAGACATCATCTATGGTCTTTTTACAAAAAATGATCTCTTATATCCTTATAAATTTCATTAATGAGCTGGCAATTAACAAAGTAGCCTCATAATTTTTATTTTTTTAATAATTAAAAAAATAAGAAAACCACGTTTGTGTTGAGTTTGTGGTTTGTGTTCTCGCGATTTCCAAAATCAAAATCAAACCTCGATGACACGAGCCTCCCCAATGAAACAACTCTCACCTCTCCCTCTCGAAAGCTGCGTTGGCTCTGACCTCCGCCGTAGAGGTCGAAATCGGATCCCCTGTCCACTACAAGTGTAGCTTCCACCATAGATTGCTTCAAAAACGGGTATGTCGAATGTACATTATGGTGCCAAGGTCATGAATGAATTGGGAAACCTGATTGTAATGGATTTAGATTTTGCACCATTGTCCTTAGGTCGAGTATGACTTGGAAGTAGTAGCTTTTGGTTGCATAGTTGAATCTTAGTGAATTGAAAATAAATTTGAAAATCAACAAGGCTACGATAGGACAACTAATGAAAGTGGTATTACTGATAATTGTAGTATAGCTAGTAAAAGTGGTATTTCTGAATGAAATCTCCTCTTACGAATTATTTTTCTAGGGATGATTTTACATAATGGATGGTTTCGAATGGTATAGAATTGGTAAAATTATTTACTAATTAATTTTTTGAATTGTTTTGGCAGGCTTCAATAAGCAACAACGTCATCATACATTTTAATTGTGAAGGTCAGATGTATAGTTTAGTGTTCAAGAATGGTACGAACGAGATAACTCTTTCAATGGTAGAAGCAAGGATATGCAAAAAGGTTGTCTTAATTGAAAGTACTGTGAAATTGAAATTGAGTTACATTCCACTTCTAGTTGGGTGTGAGGAATATTTTATAATTTATGATGATGAGGACGTTTGTGGTTATTTATTGTCCCTTTATAAAGAGAATCGAAGATGTGCATATTGTATGTGGAGGTCATCAGAAGCTCATAACTCCTAGAGCAACATTCAAGAGCGGGCAAGCGAAGTTCTTTAGGTATGAACTGTGAGGTGTGGCATTCGAATGACGATGCTATAGGGGATAAAGCCATTACTTTATATGCGGGGAACGATCTAGTTTGAAAACAATCGTAGGGGATAGTGGCGATTGAGGAGATAGTTGACAATGTGGATGCGGATGTGGTTGAAATTGTGGATTACCGTGATGAGCCCTCTGCAATGTGTGATAAATATGTAGACCTTCCACTTGCATCAGAACCAATTCAGTTTATGTAGAAATGGGAAGACGGTTTGGGCTTGAAAATACAACAAGAGTTTGTTAATATAATGGCAGTGCAAGAAGTAGTGGTAACGCCGCATGTAAGAAAAGTTTTGGGCTTAAATTGATCAAATCTGATAATGAGCGATTAGTGTTTAAATGTACTAAGGAAGGATGTAAATAGGGACTATGAGCTATGAAGATTAGAAAGACAGAAATGTTCTCTATTAGAACGTACACGAACATGCATACATGCTCTCGTGGAAGTCAGAGTGAAAGCAACGAAAGGAGGAGAGGCATTCAATAGTTAGTTGCATCTCTATTTCATAACGATTATCCATGGCAAACGGAAACTCCAACACCAAAAATTATTGTTGATCTTGTGTGGTCAAAACTGGGTGTGAATGTATCATACTCCACTACTTTGAGAGGGAAAAACGAAACTGTGAGCGTTTTGCGTGGGACTCCGAAAAAAAGTTACCAGATGATGTATCGTTATTTGTTCATGTTATAGAAGACCAATGATGGGACAATAACAAGTGTGAAGTTGTACGAGTCATACAAATTCAAGTACTTATTCATCGCTTTGGGAGCTAGCATAGAACGTTTTAAACTTATGAGGAAAGTGCTAATGGTGGATGCAACCTTTTTGAAAAATGGATATGATGATGTACTAGTTTTTGCAATGGCCTATGATCTTAATCGGCACCACTATCCTCTGGCCTTTAGTGTACTAGATGGTGAGAATAAGGATAGATGTACCGGATTCATCGGAGCTGGTGTTTATGAGTGACAGAGACGGAAGCCTCATAAATGCCATAGCCAATTTGTATCTGAATGCTCATCATGTGCATTGTATATGGCATTTAGCTCAAAATGTGAAAGATCATGCAAGTAAATTAAAGAAAGATGTCGTGGAATCAACATTCTTGGAAATGACTCAGTTTTACACAGTGGGTGAATTCAAGAATTCTTATTCTTGGTTTAAGACTCGATTTCCATCTGCTGCTGTATCTGGAGGAAAGTAGTGAGAAAGAAAAGTGGGCGGCGTGTTGGTTTGCCGGGGATAAATATAACTTCTATACAAGCAATGTTGTGGAGTCAATGAACAGCGTGTTCAAAGACGCGGGAAAGTACTCTCTAATTCCCTTGATGGATACGATCATCAAAAAAAATGCTGATTGGTATAAAGGACATAGGAAAGAGACCGTTAGAGGAGGACATCACCGCAAACTAGTGCCTCTAGTGGAGAACTTTGTTCATTTGGAATGGGCGAAGGAAGAAAAATTAATTGTCTAAACACTTTCAACCTTGAATACCATGTCATGGGTAGTGATGGAAAGCCTTATTTAGTGAATTTACTTGCGAAGAGTTGCAGTTAAAGGTTCTGAGACATTGAAAAGTACCCTTGTGTCCACGGACTAGGGGCTTACATTTTGTTCACTAAAAAGGATGATAGATCTCATGATTTCGAGTTTGAAGATTTGATTTCTAAATATTATTGGACGGAGGTGTGGGCATTGGTATATTATAGGACTATTTATGTGGTTCCGGATAGGAGTGAATGGACTGTCCCATATTACATCGAAGAAAAAAAAAGATCATTCCTCCAAAGCTCTTTGAAAAGACATGAAGAAAGAAAGTGAAAAGGTTTCCATCATCGGCCAAGAGCGCAAAACAAAAGGCGTCCAAAACAAAGCTTTCAGTGGTTGCTATTTGAAATCGCAATGTTTGAATTCGACTTTGGTTGCTATCTGGATTTCGCAAATATTTGAACTTACTTTATGTTTTATTTGTACAACTATGGAGAACTGAGTACGACGTTATGAAATTAAATATCAAAATGTGTTTTTTTGTGAACAACTCAGCATGCTACGTATAATAACTCATAAGAAATATCTTATCTTATAACCGGAAAAATATAACTTGAAGAAAGTTTCATGACTACATGTAATAGAGGAACAACTCAAAGCATTACTCCATATACTTTTATAGGTACTTTGTAAAATATGTGATAACCTCAAATAAGATTTCCTTGTACAACTGTTATGGTCGATTTTACTAAGCAAAACACTTAGAATAATACTTTCATAAGTTAGATATCTCTGTACAGCTAAGAAAATACAACATAATTACATGTAACACTAAAACAATTGAAAACTAAGTGTGTTGTTTTGGCGGGATTTCTAAAAAGATCAAAATTTTGGTGGGCTTTCACGAGTTTTAGAGAAGATTTCCTCAGTCGAGTCTCTCTCCTCTCATTTACCATACAAATCCAATCTCCCTACTTTCTCACACATCATTCTCTTTCAAATTCCGAGATCTCTCTTCCCTTTGTGAAATTTATCCATGGATCGAGAAACATAAGAGGAGGGAGATGAACAAGATGAAACAACACTACGACATGCTTTGTTACATTGCTGATGCTAACTACAGAATTCCCACAGGTTGCCCATGTGAGGGACGAATTCTCAACAAGGTTTCTACTAATCCAGAGGATAAGTATTTCTGCCCGGGGATACTTCACTTGCAGCAGGTTCAAGATAATTAAGATTTTCTCTCTGTCTTGTCTAAAATCTAAAGATCTCGCAATATGTCAAATTGAGTAAAGTGAAACAGGCAGGATGGTGGTCTCCATTTCTGATAACCATGGATTATCGGAGTTCAGGAAGAGGTATGCCGCTTAATGAAGGAGGTGGACGACATGGCTACAGAGATTGCTGAGCTCAAGAAGATTATTCCTCGTGCATGAGATGCGTTTATGTATTAAGATGGTGTTTCTTTATGCTTTTTGGATTATACAAGTCATTGTTTGCTAGGACGTGTATAAGCTTATGTATTAAGATTTATGTTTGATGATGTTCGATGTTGGTCAGACTTATGTTTTATTTTATGTGTTGTTGTGTTAAGGATATGGGGGATTTCATGTGTTAAGACTTATTTTATGATGAATTTAAGTTTTTCCTATTTATACTAGTATTTCATAGTGATTCTGATTAATAGTTATACTAGCTTCCCATATTATTACTAGTTCTCTCAAGTTATTCTAATGAACTACATAATCAAAGTTTTTCCTAATTATACTAGTATTTTATAGTGATACTGATTTTAGTTATACTAGTTTTCCATAGTATTAGTAATTCTCTCAAGTTATTCTAATGAACTACATAATCAAAGTTTTTCCTAGTTATACCAATATTTCATAGTGATACCGATTCAAAGTTATACTAGTTTTACTAGTTTTTATCGAGTAATTCTGATGAACTACATAACCAAATATCGACAAACATAAGTTTTACTTAATACAAATGCAAATACCGACTAACATATGTTTTACGTAGAAGCGAAATGCAAAAGTAACATATGTTAAGTTTAAAGGAAAACTAAGTTAAGTTTAAAGGAAAACTAAGTTAAGTTTAAAGGAAAACTAAGTTAAGTTTAAAGGAAAATAGAGACAATAATCTCAACTTTGCTTCTTGGATAGCTTCATATTAGCTGCTTTCTTCATCCTCTTCAGCCTCACTTTCTCTTTTTTTCTCCTGTCCCATCCCCTCCACCAACAACCTCTTTCTCAAGGCCTCCATCTTTCTCTCCATGATCAGCAATCCCTTTCTCGAGACCTCCCTCTTTCTATATGTGAACAGCCAAACCATCTAATTGCTCATGCACATACTCTTTCCAAGCAGAGAGTCTTAGGTTATACTCATCAACCTTTTCTTCAATTTTACTCATCCTCTCTCTCATTTCCTATTTGAAGCTCATAAGTCGTTCCACGACTTCATTTAGCTTCACCGTTTTCTCTGCTGCTTCATTGGTGACTCTTGTCTTGCTCCCAATATTCTTAGTGGGAGGGGCTTCTCGGACAGACACATCCTCCTCCAACATCTCGTCAAACCTTACAACATATCCTTTATCAAGAATCTTCATCTAGCTCTCAACAACCACGTCGTGTCTATCCTTGATGTCATCTGGTTATCCGACCTAGTAGAGTTTATTCTGCATCACTTGCTTTTAGGATGTTTTGGGCCTACAGTGTGAACAACGAATTAAGATTACCATAACATGTAAATCCAAACATATCCATATAGAAAGGATTACTAAACTCAGTGTTACCAAGTTATTCATTTATTTTTGAAAGGGAAAATCCTTTCATTTCACTCCTCTTGAAATTGATTTGCACATCCTTAGACATGTTGGGTCCACACCTTCAATTGATTCTTGAAATTTAGCCCCTAAATCTGTAAGGGCCTCGAATGCTAAAAGCTACACATGAAACAAAACCGGGTGTTGTCCATATCAAACATTCCTTAACCATTATAGAAGTCAAAATCATATAAAACTTATAAAACTTACCTCAGTTGGAATACCGAAACCGGGAATCGGCCATATCACACCTTCCTTAATCACCACTCCAAAGTGTTTCATAGTGTGTGATTTTCCTTTTAACATGTGATCAAAGGACAATCTGCCCCCAAAGGGAATGTTTTACATAAATTGAAATCTCCAAGTGCTCTCAAGAAGAACGACTCCACGGAAGGGCCTCTTTACATGTCTTTATATGCCCGATAATAGTGCTTGATAAGAAATACAAGACTAACATCTTCAACCTGTCAGGTGAAGCTTCCATTTCCACAAGCTTTGCTCTCACGTCTTGATGCCTTATTGTCTACTCCTAAAATATTTCCTCACAAACGTCATGCTTCCGTCTTCCTTGTACTTCGGTGGATAGTTTTGGCAGTCTAGTCCTGATATCAGTGCATGTTCCCTAATACCATATTGGATGGGACAACCATTTACGGCAAACCAAGCTTCATTTTTATTTTCAATGTGTGTCGTTCGAAGAAGGAGCATCCACATCCCCATAACCATGTGGTTTCCATCCTTGGACATGTGGAATATGTGTTTTTACTGCGATGACTCTCAAACCATCTCTTCTCGAACCTACTCACAGGAGGTTCCAACTCGTCCATGGTTTTCAAAAATTCAGCAATAAAACACCTCGTCGATATCTTGATCTTCTTCATATACTCTGTCGGTGGGAAGTACATTGCCATAGGTTTCATAGCTCTAGTTTCTTCCTCCCAATCCTTCAAAGAAAGAACAAACAATTTGAATAAGTTTTACCTAGTTATACCAGATGTACAAGAACAACAAAATTAAAGCTATTTCTAACTGAAATAAGCAAACACATCAGTATACAATGTCTAATTATTACTAAACTAGATCAGTCGATATCATTTCTTCCTCTCCAAAACAAGCTAGTTTTTCCAAGTTATACCAAAATGTTTTGCCAAACTATGAGACAGATTTATAGGAGATCAAGTTATAGATACTAACCATTCTCTCCCCATTGTTGCTTAAGGTACGACTCGTACTTCTCTCATCCTTATCTCCTTGTTCTTCTTGTTCAAGATTATTTTCATGGGTCATTTCTTCATCTTCTTGTTCTTCTTCGTCTTCTTCATCTTCTTCTTCTTATGATTTCTTGTTTTATCCTTCTTCTACTTCATCTTCAACCAATTCTTCCTCTTCTTCCCTTTCTTTTTATTTCTCATTATCTTCTACTTCTTCTTGAACTGGGTTCGGCTTCTCTGCTTCTGGAACATCTTCTTCAACTGGGTTCTCCTTCTCTTGTTCTGGAACTTCTTCTTCAACTGGGTTCTCCTTCTCTTGTTCTAGAATTTCTTCTCCAACTTCGTTTGTCTCCTCTACAAATGGAACTTCTTTTTCAGGAGAAGTTATATCCTGCACATGCTTTGTTTTCTTCGTTTTCATCCATTTCTTCTTCGCCATTTCGTCTTCCCGTCAAACCGAAACCGATTACAGACACTATATACACGAATCGAGAGAGTCACGACGGTACAAGTTTCGACTTCAACAAACAGACACGACTTTACGGGATCAAACTCTTCCCAATTCGAAATCGATTGAGTGAAGAAACTACCTCTCAACGTTTGCTCCTTTCTCAGCTAGTTCTCCCTAGTTATTGATCCTTAGAGGAGACGAGAGAAGACTGAGATACTTAAGAGATGAATGAAAAGAAAAAATAGAAGAGAGGAGAATAATCGATTTGATCATTTAGGATAAGATTAGAAATTGTGTTTGATTTAAGTTTAAGCCAGTTTAACCGATTTGATCTGACGTGTGACTGGGTGGGTCGGGCTGACCCTGATTTTCTTCGTAATTATTTTGGTTCAATTTGGTTTCTAAATCATTTACACGTTTTTCAATTTATAAGTAATTGTAAATGAAAATATAATTATAAGAGGATAAAAAATCATTTTTTTATAGATGGATAATAGAGATGATTATTCGCAATCTTTAGTATTTACCATTTTCTATGTTTATTATTCAAACCGAATCGAAACAAGAACTATGTAAACTGATCAAAACCCTAATTTCTTTTATTTCTAATCAAATCTTTTTTCTTTGAACTATTTGATATCCGAAATCACTATCTAAAATGAATCAATATCTGAAATGCCGAAACTTATAAAGTGCATGCACCAAACCCTATGGATAGTCGAATTTAAGTGTATACGCCATATTAACAATTTATTTAATGTCTATCCCCATAATCTCAGTGTATTACTTCCCAAACTTGTCAAAGTTCATCCAATTCAAATGTATACACGACAATCCCAATGAATTTAATGGCATATACCAATTTATTTAATGTCTATCCCCATAATCTCAGTGTATTACTGCCCAAACTTGTCAAAGTTCATCCAATTCCAAATGTATACGCGACAATCCCAATGAATTTAATGTCAACCCCATAATTTCCGTATTTAATGTAGTTAATGTGTAGCCCATTATTTTGGCTGGGTTTATCAAATTTTATCTAGTCTGTCAAAACGTGAAGAAGAAATCAAATTTTGTAGACCTTAGTTACAAAATCGATCGACATAAAATAATAGGAATTTTGCTTAAAAATAACAAGTTTTCTTAACTATTATTAAAGCAGAATGCCTTATAATTTTTTACCTTTGCTTTTTCATTATATTTACAAAACAATGCCACTCCTATATTTATGGTGAAATAGCAACATTAATTATTTAAAAAATATTTGTAGATATATCTAATTAAACAATAATCACTCTATCCAAATATTATATATCTCTCTAACTTGTGGGACCTACACCATTTATTTTATGTTATGTAGAGTTATAATTAGAAACTAGGAGTCTTTGAATTTTAGATATAATATTATTTTATTTTACAAAATGTTTAACTTACATTTTGACATTATTATTTTTATATTTGAGTTTCACCAGTTTGAAAAAAAACACATATACATATTTTAGTCTTTTTTCTTTATTTGGTTTAACTCTATCAATAAATTACATTTTATAAAATATTGTCAATTTTTTTATGATATGTTTAAAGGTAAATCTCTCAAATAGATTTTTTGAAATTTTTGTCATAAAAGTAGACCTCAAATATATAAATAATAAAACAGACATTTTTATGAAAATTATAATATTTTTTAATTATTTTTAAATTTTAAACCTTACCTCCAAAACCCAACCCATAACTCTAAAACTCAAGTCTAGATTAGTTAATCTAAGTGGTATAAATTTATATTTACACCATTTAATAAAGTCTATTTTGATTATTTTTCTCCCTGAAAACTATTTTGGTAACAAAAACTTTTTAGGTCCATCTTAGAGTATTCATCTATGTTTAATGATTATTTATTTTAAATATATTTATTTAAAATATGCTACCTAATAAATTCTTGATTGTGGTTTTAGTTAAATAAATTAAACTCCTAAAATAATTTATGTAAATCAACCTAATGAACTAATGCAAAATTTTATCATTTATCTAACAACAAGTGTTTTATTTAATTAGCATTTCTTTAGTTTTGTATAAGCATGTACATATTATCTGAACCTGAAAACCCGAATCGGAACCGACCCAAAAAACCGGTTCATGTACGGATAATGTCATTTTACCTCATTAGATTTTGTTGTGGAAGACCCGCGGGTCTTGGATCTGACCCGCCCCAAACCCGAGACTCGATAGGATATCCAAAATATCCAAAATTTCTAGTATTTTTTGGTATTATGAATAATTTTAAAAGTTTTGGGTTTGAGTTAGTGGGTATAGTTTGGGTTTCAGGTAAAAAATAGATTTTTAAAATATATTTCAGTAACTGAATAAAATTTTGGGTAGTTTTCATTTATTCGGGTCAGATTTTAGGTAAAATTTCAGATATTTTCGGGTATTTAAATATTTTCAAACTTTTTTTTTGTTTTTGGGTATTTATTCGGGCTGGACCCGACAAGATCTAAACCGAACCCAACCCGGACCTGAACTGAAAAATTCTCATTACCCTATTGTGTCTAAATATCTATGACTTGAACCGACTTAGACCCTACATGACCCGAACAGAATCCAAACCAACAAATTTTAATTACCCTATTGGGTCCACGTATCAAAGACCCAAAGGATCCGAACCCGACAAGACCTTGCCCGAACCCGACAAGACCCTGCCCGAACCCGACTTCCCATGCCTAGTTTTGTACTTGTTAATGTGTACTTACATTTAATTTTGATTATATATATATATATATATATACATATATATATATATATTATGGGTTAATTTGTATTAATTAATAATATATCTTTAATGAATAAAAAATTATTATATTTTTATTCAAATTTCTTTATATATATATATATTTAAATATCATATATAATAAAGAAAACATTTGTAAATTTTAAAACTAAAATATGTTTTTGTCGAAGATGTTGTTTCATAAAAATAAAGGTTACAACAATAATCTTGATATTAATATAAAGAAAGAATATATTTTAAAAACATTTATCAGTTATGTTTTTAAGTAACTTCTTACTGAAATTCACTTTATTCTTTCTAATTTTATATATTTTAAATCATATACCAATTATTAAAAAAAGATAAAAATATATTTAAACATTAAGATGAAGAAACAAACTAATTGAATGAATACAATTAATTTGATTTTGCTGAATTAGATTAAAATAATTGTACTTTAATTTGAAGGAATATATGTAACATAATATACATACAAAATGAATAACTAGACCAGTCCATATTATTTTATATAGAATCAATAATTTAAATAAAAAATAATATATATTAGTTATAGTGATATTATTTATACATTACAAATTATGATACGGATCAATATATTAATAAACAAGTATAAATTCTTTAATAATATTATAATTATATTAACGAATTTATTCATTTAATTTCTTTTGTATAAAATATATAAAAGTTTCAAAAGACTATCGTAGTTTTATTTATTTATGTAATTTTGAAATGGTAAATATTTTAATTTATTTTACTATTTAATTTTCAAAAACATATATTAAATTATAAATAATAATACTAAAATATATTTACCTATCTAAGAAAATAATAAAAATAAGAAAATTAATCAAATTTAAAATCTACAGAAAAATATTATGGTTAATAGGAACAATAGATGTTATCTAATATATCCAAAATAATAGCTAAACAAACAAGATATTATATATTCAAAGTAAAGCATATAGAATAACATATATTAAAATAATTCATACATATTAATTAAATATAAATTAAATTATTATAATTTATTTATTTATAAATATTTATACTCGTGCATGAAAACGGGAAAATTACCTAGTAAACGGTGAATTTAGTTCAAAAGCGTGAGAAAAAAAATACGGGTAATTATCCTTAATTCTTTGTTTTTTGACAAAGTAATTATCCATGTATCAACACAACCTTTACAATCATATATGTATATTTTGACAATTTTAAAAAAAATTGGAAGCCCCACAAGGTACTCATTCAAATGTTTTGATACGATGTGATCAAACGCGACTCTGACTGTTATTTAATAATTACCTTTACACTTTTTAAAATTCATGTAAATTACTGAAAAGTCAAAAGAAATACAAAAAATATAAAACATGATCTTAACAATTTTTCACGTATGTTTTTCGTTCATGTTTGACATTTTGTACTTGAGCTTCATGGTTATTTGAAATTATTTGTTAATACATGCATTATTGTTTTAACAATAAGAATGAAATAGTATTTAATTTTATCAAAATAATTTTTGTTGTGCTTTATTTTAATGTAAATGAAATTCATATATTCATGTTTTCTATTTTACAAGCATTTTAATGTATCTTTTTTAATATGTGTACGCTTTCGTTTCAAGTTTATATCAGGACGGAAAAAATCTGTACGGGTTAAACCAGACTTCCATTAATCAGTAGAACAAACCTATGGATATAGGTGCATTTTCTTGGAAAAAAAAGCTAAAGCGCATGGTCTCAACTGGTTCATGTTTTAACACTAAGGCGTGTTTTCTATATATTTATAATTAGTGTAATGTTCTTAGGCCATCCGCAGTGGATGATTTTTACACAATCTCTTGCAATTGAATAATCTAAAAATTGAATAAACAGATGAGAGAGGAAAGAGACGCTTCCTCATAAAGAGATGATGCTAAATGCGTAAGAGACTCTTTTTACAGATGGTTAGTCTCTAGTGGTCAGTAAATTTAAAATGTAAAAAAAAAAATTATGTAATTGAAGTATTATTATATTCATTTTTGAGAGACGGAGAAGGTCTCTCCCGCTGCTACTGCCCTTAGTCTTCAATTTGACAATCGTTTCTCTCCTGCATAGCAGAGGCATAATACTAGTATATGTATATTTTGACAACTTTTTAGAAATTGGAAGCCCCACAAGGTAGGGCCTTCATTCAATGTTTCGATATGATGGGATCAAGCACGACTCTGACTGTTAAATAATGATTATATTTAACACTTTGTAAAATTCATATCAATTAATGAAAAGTCAAAAAGGTAAAAAAAATACAAAACATAATCTTAAGTGCACTTAGAAAATATATTTGTGATGAAATTATTGTGTAAAAAACAAATTCAAAAATGGTCTTAAAGTTATAGAAGATGTAATCTTCCTCTACAATGAATTAAAAAGAGGAATCCGCAGAAAACAAAATAATCTACTAGAGTTAGAAAACTTAATATGCCGCATATGATTTCATCTACCATTGTGGAATATTCAATCTATTATTTGTACTATGTTCTAAAAGATGGTAGATCAGATAGTCTAAACTTTAATCTCATGTCTACTACTGGTAATGTCTAAATTCTACTATATTTTCTTTCAACAAGTATCAGCAGAGTATAACATATATGATGTATCCTACGTTTGGTAGAATGATTTCTGCTAGATTTTTATTAACAAAATTTTGAAAATTTATCCTAAAAACGGTTAGTAAATATTTAGCAGATCTTGAAAATATTTTCTTTACTTTTTTCCAAATTTTGAATGCAAATCGACAAAGGAACTCGTCTTCCTCAACGATCTCTTTTTTCTTCTTCTTCTTTTCTTTTGTCAATCTATTTTTCTAAGATGCATATCTATGCTACTTGTGGCATGTGGAAATCATCTTTCTTGCTGATGAAGCTAAAGGAGGCACATTACTGAATTTGGATGCCAATTCAACCTTTGAGAAGCTAAAGGTGATGGTTTGTAGGAGGTACATTACTGAATTTAGCACTAAGCCTGGTCAATCTCGAGTTGAGCTACTTACCTTCTAATTTGATTAATAACCTCGAGTCACCTCATCTTATCATCAACAATGACCGCCAAGTTAAAATTTTCTAATGTGTATGAGGAGTAAAGCTTCCACGCGCTTGTGTTAAGAATCTCAATAGGAAGAACATGTTAAATTGAATAACCAAGCATCTAATCTAATTGCCAAGAAGAGTGGAAGATGATACCTCCTTTGAAAATTCAGATGTCAATGCTGGTGAAACCAATTTCGAAGAACAACAAAATGAGCAGGATGTAAGTGATGATGCAAAAATGTATGACATAAACTAAGTAAGTGACATAATATATGATTTGATTTGTTGGTTATTGTGAAAAGGGTAAAACATTCTAGTAGTAAAACATTTTTTGAAGGCGGCTTTCAAATCTGTGCAATGGAACATAATTTTAACTATAAACTTGTCAAATCGGATACCAAACTTTGGTATCTTTGTTGCGAAGGTTGCAGATGGCGAGTTTGTGCATAAGGATTAAAAGGTTTTTCATATTTCATATGTTGACATGAAGAAATCATGGATCCCTAAAACATGGTTCCCAAAATCATGGACCTTGTTTATGGGAGTTCATGAATTCATGGACCTTGTTTATGGAAGATGTCTTTTGTATTCTCTATATATTACAATGTATTTGCAAAGAAATGAATCAAGGAAATAAGTTTCTCTCCTTCTTATTCTTATTTGTTCTTGAGTGTTCTTGAGTGTTCTTGAGTGTTCATACTCTTTCTCTTCATAAATCATCAATTCTAACATGGTATCAGAGCTTTAAGCTCCTACTTCATTCCGCAAACCTTTTCTATATTTCTCTTTTCATTCAGCAAAACTTTTATGTTATTCTCATTCCGCAAATCATAAAAATGGAGAAGAAAAACATAATTTCCGTGACCCTTGAGGGTCCTAATTATCTATCATGGTCAAGAGTGGCCAGAATCACCTTGGGATGTCATGGACTTTGGGACAGCCATATCATGAAGGCTGGAACTTCAAAGAGGATGGCTGAAGAAGATAGATACGTGAACAACCACAACCAATGGGTTCAAGAAGACCAGCAAGCTCTGGCTCTCATCTGTAACTCCTTGTCAAAACCAATCATGAAGATCAATTCTCACATCAAAACCGCCAAGAGACTTTGGGAGAGTCTTCAAACCGCTTATGGGTGTTTATGGGAGAGTCTCCAAACCATCTATGAGAACGACCGGTTCCTCAGCTTTCTCCTACACCTAGACTCATCATTCAACACACTGATACATAATTTCTTTACTGGAAGAAAGATTCCATGCCTAGATGATGGTGATCCTCTCAAAAGCCAGCCGGATAAATGTAAACCCAAGGAGCAGCAAGCAATTCAAGGGAGAACCATGTATTCTGCTCACATGAGTGATTCAACTGAAGACATGTGGAGAAATCAAGCTGGTACGACCTCATCTGATGGTTTTGTGACCAGAAAAGACGCCAATTCCTTTATCTGGAGCACTGTCTTGGCTCTCATTGCTTCCAAGAAGGCTGGTACACATTCTCTTGACTCTAAACCTATCATAATAGATTCAGGAGCAAGCCATCACATGATTTGTGATAGGAACTTGATTAGTAATATCCAGCCTGCCGTAGGGAATGTAGTCATAGCAAATGGTGATAAGGTGAAAATAGAAGGGATAGGGAACCTTAGAGTGTTTGATAAGGAATCTACTGCCTTGTATATACCTGGATTTTCATCTAACTTGTTATCAGTAAGAAGGGCTACAGTTGATTTAGGCTGCCAAGTTGTGTTCAGACCAGATGAAGTTGAGTTTCAAGACCTGAAGACAGGAAAGATCATTGGAAAAGGGCACAGCCATCAGCAGATGTATCATCTTGAGAGGAATATGGTGCCGGAATCATCTATGCCTCATTGCCTGGCTAGCACCGTTAATGGCGCTGAGAACACAATATGGCATGCCAGATTGGGACATCCCCATACAAGAGCTCTAAACCTGATATTCCCGGGAGTGGTGTCTAAGAATGAAGAATGTGAAGCCTGCATATTGGGGAAGCATTGTAGGACAGTCTTTCCACGGTCTGGCACCACCTATGAGAGATGCTTCGACTTGGTTCACTCTGATGTATGGACGGCTCCATGTGTGTCAAGGGAGAATCAGAAATACTTTGTCACCTTCATTGATGAAAAATCCAAATACACCTGGTTGACACTGATTCAGTCCAAGGATAGGGTGCTAGACGCCTTCAAGAATTTCCAAGCTCATGTCTCCAACCACTTCAATGCCAAGCTGAAGATCCTCAGATCAGACAATGGTGGAGAATACACAAGTCATGCATTCAAACAGTACCTGGCTCAACATGGAATTATTCATCAAACAAGCTGTCCATATACTCCTCAACAAAACGGAGTTGCTGAAAGGAAGAACAGACACCTGATGGAGGTAGCCAGATCAATGATGTTCCACACCAAAGTTCCAAAAAGATTCTGGAGTGATGCGGTGGTGGCTGCTACTTATCTGATCAATAGGACTCCAACTCAAGTCCTCAAAGATCTATCACCGTTTGAAGTCCTTAACCAGACCAAGCCGGCTTTGGACCACTTACGGGTGTTTGGATGTCTCTGCTTTGTGCTGATACCAGGGGAGCAGAGAAACAAACTGGATGCCAGGAGCACAAAAGCGATGTTCATTGGCTACTCTCCAACACAAAAGGGGTATAAGTGCTATGATCCAGTAGCCGGAAAAGTTTTAATATCAAGGGATGTGAAGTTTGTGGAAACAAAGGGATATTATCAGGAGAAGAATTGGGATGATCTGAGGGACTTACCACAATCAGAAAGAGCCACAAACCTCAGAATCATTTTGGAGAACTTCGGCATTGACATGTCTCCAGCAACTCAAGAAACAAGAAGGAATATCCCTGAAGCTACTGCACATGTTCCAGAAGCTGTAGTTGAAGAAGATGTGATTAATGAAAATGAAGAAATTGCCCATCCTGACCCTGAAGGGGGGAATCAACAAGAAGCTCATGATCAGGATGAGACCAAATCAGAATCAGTTCCTGAGACTCAAGATCAAGTTCCAGAAGAAACAAATGAGGCAGCACCTGATCAGATACAGCCCTTACGAAGGAGCACAAGAATCAGGAAACCTAAAGTCTACTTCAATGCTAAAGCTGTGGCACATCCAGTGAGTGCAGTATGCTCGCTTGCTCAATATCCAGAAGAACATCAAGTCTTCATTGGAGAATTGGATGAAGAGTACATCCCAAACACCTATGAAGAGGCAATGCAAGACAAAGAATGGAGAGAGTCTGTTGAAGAAGAGATCAATGCCATGATCAAGAACAACACCTGGTATGAGACTGAGCTTCCAAGAGGAAAGAAAGCCGTGACCAGCAGACTCTTGCATACCATCAAGTATCTTGCAAATGGAAAGCCAGAAAGGAAGAAAACCAGACTGGTAGCAAGAGGATACACACAAGTGTATGGAGAAGATTATCTAGACACGTTTGCACCAGTGGCGAAGCTTCATACAATCCGGATACTCATCTCATTGGCAGTGAACCTAGAGTGGGATCTTTGGCAAATGGATGTAAAGAATGCTTTTCTACAAGGTGAACTAGAAGATGAAGTGTACATGAGACCACCTCCGGGAATGGAAGAGATGGTAAAGCCAGGAAATGTCCTCAGACTCAGAAAGGCGATCTATGGCTTGAAGCAATCACCAAGAGCTTGGTACCACAAACTAAGCACTACATTGAATGGAAGAGGATTTGTGAAGTCTCAAGCGGATCACACACTCTTCACTCTCACCAGCAAGTCCGGGATTATTGTGATCCTAGTCTATGTTGACGACATCATCATTACTGGTAGTGACAAGGAGGGGATCAGTGCCACCAAGACATTCCTCAAGACCGCATTTGACATCAAGGATCTAGGTGAACTGAAGTACTTCCTCGGGATTGAGATGTGCAGATCAAAGGAGGGGTTGTTCATGTCCCAAAGAAAATATACTTTAGATATTCTAAAGGAGGCAGGAGATCTTGGAAGAAGACAAGCCAAGACACCACTTGAAGAGGGCTACAAGACACTGCGAGAGGGGGAGTATGAAGATACTCCATTTGAAGATGTCAAGCAATATAGGAGAATTGTTGGGAAGCTAATCTATCTAACCATTACCCGGCCAGATGTTTGTTTTGCAGTAAATCAGGTTAGCCAGCACATACAAAATCCCAAGGTTCATCACTGGAACATGGTGGAAAGAATCCTAAGATACTTAAGGGAGGCTCCGGGTCAAGGCGTATGGATGGCTTGCAACAGAAACACTGAGGTTGTTGGATACTGTGATGCAGATTGGGCTGGAGACAGAACAGACAGAAGATCAACTACCGGCTATTGCACATTCATTGGAGGAAATTTGGTTACATGGAAAAGTAAGAAGCAGAAGGTTGTGTCTTGCTCAAGTGCAGAAGCAGAGTACAGATCAATGAGGAAATTAACCAGTGAACTCATCTGGATAAAGAGTCTTCTAGGCGACTTGGGGATTGAGATCACCAACCCCATGACCATGCATTGTGACAACCAAGCCGCAATACACATTGCGTCCAATTCAGTCTTCCATGAGAGGACAAAACACATAGAAGTAGACTGCCACAAGGTAAGACAAGCAGTAGAGCAGCAAGTGATCCTCCCATGCTACACAAGGAGTGAAGATCAACTGGCGGACATCTTCACCAAGGCGGCCAGCAGCAAAGTTTGTGAGTCCATTCTTCCAAGACTAGGACTCATAAACCTTCCATGTCAGTGATCCCCTCACCATGGAGTGTTCTACTCTTTTTCCTTTGCTTGGTTTTTATCCCAAGTGGTTTTTCCAAGTAAAGGTTTTAATGAGGGAATACTTCATGGCTTTCCAAGCTTGACTTGTTCCATATGGTCAAGCTTGAGGGGGAGTGTTGACATGAAGAAATCATGGATCCCTAAAACATGGTTCCCAAATCATGGACCTTGTTTATGGGAGTTCATGAATTCATGGACCTTGTTTATGGAAGATGTCTTTTGTATTCTCTATATATTACAATGTATTTGCAAAGAAATGAATCAAGGAAATAAGTTTCTCTCCTTCTTATTCTTATTTGTTCTTGAGTGTTCTTGAGTGTTCTTGAGTGTTCATACTCTTTCTCTTCATAAATCATCAATTCTAACATCATAATCAGAAATTGTGTCGTCAAACATTCATGTGCTCCATCAACAAGGAACAATTTTGTTAAGACAACTTCATCAAAAACAATTTACGCATAAGTATGATGGTGTGAAGGAAGGGCTGAAACCTAATAATGTCATCCAGCTTATGCATACAGAGCATGTAATCGAGGTGTCTTAATCTTTAGCACGGGATGCACGTGGGTATGCAATCAACGCAATCAAAGGTATTTTAGAAAAAGATTATGAAAAATTTCTCAAATACTTGCATATGATGAA
>CAJHQP010007792.1:0-30352 GCA_905132765.1 Moricandia arvensis
TCTCCTGATCATAACTGTAAGACAACCTATTTATACCACATTTACAATCGGCCTTAATTTATTCAACTACCAGATGTTGTTGGACAAATACGATCGGTGCAAGGGTCACAACTCACCAACCCTGCAGACAGATCACGCATTTTGATCCGTTCTCCTCATTGACTGGTAAATAAACAATATAAAACATTTATTTTTCCTGCTTCATTTCACCCCAGCTTATAAGATCTAAACGCAGTGCTTGTGACAGTGGTTCTTGAATTTGTCGGAGGACACTGCATCAACGTTTAGGTCTGTTAGAATTCTGAAGGTAACAGACAGTCTGTAATGGTGGTCACTACGACCAAGCCACAGTTTTTGCAGAGTACAATCAAGTGTTTCTCTTTGAAACACCCACATCAGCTCATTTTCATTTAATATGACTTATATAATCAACTTGGTAACATTGAATACTTCAGGCAACCTTCATTTCAACTAGACGGAAGCAACCAAGATTACTTCGATTCAAACATTACCGCCTAATCAAAAATTCACAAGAACGTAACAACAGAAACAATAAAAACTCTACATGACAATATTTAATTATACCACACAAAAATCTAATATCTAAACTCATGGCAGTTTGGGAGGTGCAGCAGCTTACGTTTTCCCCTATATAGAGACATAGTGAAACCATAGAAAATAAACAACCCCGCACGATAAAAGATCTATACTCGATCATGTCCACCTCAATGGAGCAGGAAAGAAAACTTTAACAAAATTATTTTTAAAACATAGCCAATATTAGCAGTATAAATACTTACGTAAATAGCATGAACCAACTCAAAATACCACTCTACCTATATGTACGGATGCTCATTCATATGTCAAGCATGGTTGTTGAATCAACCAGCAAAATGGATGGTCATACGTTCCTGCAACGAATGCAGCAGAGCTTTGGGAGGTTCCAAAACAGGTTTTCAGGTGCAACAACTGTGTTACACCCAACGGCGACAGCCGTCCTCAGGTTCAAATTATATAACCTTCGAAATTCCTAACCCAGGACATTGATATATTAAATGGTTTAATTGGTCAAAACAATTTCCTTACAAGGTACCGTGTTGAGTTATCTATTTCTGACGGTGACAACAGCGCCACTTTTTGTTGTCTTCGACAATGTGGATGAAAAACTAACCAAGCAATATGCAGCAGGCGCTTACTCTCAAGGAGGTAACTGCCTAAACAATCACTCCAACAAATTTACGCCCCAAAAATATACTTTCCACTCAAGGTCCCTCACCAAGAGAAACAACATGCAGGTTCCAAGTAGAGGCTCCCAGGACATACCAAAATGCCTAGACTGGCAAGAGCATTTACTTCCACTTACGTGTGACTCCACTCACTTGCACTCATGACATCATATCTACACCGTCTACGCAATGACCAAAAACCATCTTTGAAGATACAAGCGCCCAGGTATGCTAATTAGTTTTACAACCCGGAACCACACCGTGTTTTACATGACCGCTTCACTCCGGTTTCTCAGACTTTCAGCAACAGAGAAGCTACATGAGGTGACATTGAAGCTGGACAACTCAGACCATCTACTAGCAACCAACCTAATCCGGGGGAAAAGGACATGGGAGTTGATAATGCGAAACTAGAAGCTTAGAAAAAGAATAGATAACATCTCCGTCAGTTATTGTCGACAGTCACGCATCATCTCCTCCTTTACTTTCAGCTTTTGTTCTTAATAAACATTTACTATTGCTATCATTACACAAACTCAACAACGCTTTACAGTAAGAATCATCGTAACTCTAAAACAAAACAACAACACAATAACTATATCAACAGAAAATAAAGCCAATCACCCCCGCGCTTGCGCGGGGCAACGCACCTAGTTATTACTGAAAGCACTCTAGGTAGTGCTCTAGGAAACTTGCTCTCTAAAGCCATGACTAAAATAATAGTTAGTTATGGCTGTGACTTTTAAAATGTAAATTAAAGTTGTTTGCTTTGTTTTTTTTGCTGTAGACAAAAATAAAGTTGTGTACAGCCCTCACACTCTTGCCAATCATCACCTATAGCTATTCAAATAGGGGTATCCCACAAATAAATCCTTCATTTCCAAGTATCAATCATCACCTATAGCTATTCAAATAGGGGTATCCCACAAATAAATCCTTCATTTCCAAGTATTTAAATGGACCCGTACGTAATGAACACATATTTACATGGCCACATGTAGAATTATAAATTTTTTATTGGAAAGAAATCGATACAGGACCATCCAGAGCAACTCCTTATCCATTAAAAACTACGGACCACCACACCATATTACGGGCACATGAGAGATATACGACAATATTAAACTATGCCATGGATCAGTTACTTTTCAGCCTTTGATCAAGTTAAAAAGAACCTTTTTGAATAAGACGGAATGATCCCAGACTAGAAAACCAGGGAACACACTTTTGAAATCAGGGTTAAGATTTACATCCAAGATGCTGCAGTATTTTTGGGAAACAGAGTGAGAACAAGAAGACGAGCAAGAGTGTACTTTGTGTCATAAACCGTAAGCCGTGTCTAAGAAGAGCAGCAGTAGCTCGATGAAGCACTGCTTGTTTGTGCTGGGTTTTGTTTGAAGATGTTTTTCTTCCCTCCAGATGAACCCTCAGCAGTAAGACTCGGTGTTTCCAAAATCTGCAGATAAAAAAGGGGTTCAAGACATACTAATCCTCAGTAACAAAAGCTTGAACAAAGGTTGCAGATTTACTAACCTTAAGAACAAGCTCTTCAAAAACATTGCTCAACATTGACTCGAGTCTTTGCACTACATTCCAGAAACAAACAACCATACTCGCGAGCAAAGTCTATCCCTTCTTTTTAGAGACAGCTCTTTCACTCTCCTAGAGATGACACTAAGGTCAAAGAATTGCAACATAGTAGACACTTCGACATAAGCGAAGAGAGATCTTTTACCTTGTCGACTTTATTCCCAACAAGCATCTTGATGCAATCCTGATTAGTTGAGTACAGGTCGATTTCCTTAGCCCATATATCTGATAGATTTGTGAATGTGTCTCGTCGTGTCACATCATACACTACAAATGGAGAAATTCTAAAAGTCACTACAAAGAAAAACAAAGCATTGATGAAGTGTAGCCTAGGAGATCAAAGATACACAAATGATTTTGTTCATTTTAAAGAGCCATACCCATTATTATGCCCTGAGCTCCTCTGTAATATGAACTTGTTAGCGTCCTAAACCTCTCTTGCCCAGCTGAGTGATCAGATAAAAACACCCCACAACTGATGAGAGATAACAAAAAAAAACTGAAAGAAAATACAAGACACTTATCTCGTAACCACATTAAACACAAGACACTAATATGTTAACCATTCAGAATACAAGACACCAATCTTATAAACATTCTAAATACGCACCATACTAAAGACAAGACACTAGTCTTTTAACTGTTCTAAATACAAGATACTAATGTCTAACAATTCTAAATACAAGATATTAATCTCTTAACAATTCTGAAAAGAACAAACTAATCACATGAAATTTTGTATCTTAACCATTATAAATAAAGACACCAGACTCACTAATATCTAAACTATTTGAAATACAAGACTAATATCACCCCACCAGTCACATAACATCTTAGGCAACTATGAACAAGACAAAAGTGGAAGACGATTACAAAGAAAATGTATCATATTCAACCTTGTTGTAGTATTAAAAAAGAAACTCGAATCAAGTGAACATCTAAATTGAAACCACAAGATTGGAAATTAACATGAATCCAAATCACTGCATGAAATTCTGACCAGGTTACTAATAAAAGAAAATCATGATTAAGATATCTAACCTGTATCCCAGATCGCAAGCTTGAGTTTCTGCTCTCCAATGGTGAGATACTTAACCTTAAAATCCACACCTTGAAAAAGACAGATCCAAATCAAAGCAAAGAAAACCCATATGGGTAGGTAGTAAGGCCGATCATGACTGAATAAAAACTCACCGATAGTGGGAGAAAGATCATCAAAGGTATAGACGTAAAACTCAACAAGAGAGAACTTTTCCCAACACCAGAATTCCGATCAATAAAACTTTGAACAAGTAATCAAATTCAGGTTGGCCCGACGAAGAACCCATCGAAAGAGAATCAAAACACTAACTTTGACTCGATGAGAAGCTTTCTTCGATATCTGCAATGCGAATGACACAGAGGCAGACAGAAATGCCGAAGAAATCTCAGAAAGAGGGGGAGAGAGATGCCTTTTTGATTTCACCGACTCGCATCTGGATTGCCATTGAGAATAATCTCCTACGGTTGCGCGTACTGTGAAAACTTATTTACGTGGTACTCTATTTCATCCTAACCGTTGGATCTATTTTATTCAACATAGACTGAAATTAGTACCCCTATGACTTTGCCAAACGCAACTTTACGGTTAATATCGCTGGTTGATATTTTATAACAATTACAAAAAATATTATAAATCGTTTTAAACCATTCTAAAAAATTTAAAATCAAAAGATGGTTCTCTTTAGTGTTCGAAGTTGCAGGTGGTTATGAGTGGATAAACAAATATAAAATATTTTCTAGTATTTTGAAAACAATAAATATTTTTTCTTCATCTCACTGATGTTCATAGTATACTTTCTGTTCTGAGAACAACACCTCTTATGTAGAATTAGGCAGGGTCTTGATGGGTTTGCCGTACTCGTGTATTATCATATGAGGTTGCTTCTATCCAAACTATGCATGGATTATAAGATCATGATTAACGCCGTATCTTAACAGGATTTTTAAAGTTATTAACTGATTTAATTAAATCAAAACTAAATAAAAAGGTAATTACCGATCCTTAAGTAGGGATTTCTCTCTTTCTCTCGTCTTCTTCCATCAGAGACGATCGACGGAGTGTGTCGGTCATGACGGCGTCTCCTCTGTCTAATCTCGTCATCTCCATCAGAAGAGCGATCGAAATCCACCACAGACGACAACTATCTCGGTCCTCACGGCGTCTCCTCCGTCTGCTCTCTTCTTCTCCGTTAGAAGAGCGATCGAAGACCCACCCACGGACGACGACTCTCTCGGTCTTCACCATGGACGACGACTCTCCTCTGTATTCTCTCATCTTCTCCGTCAGAAGAGCGATCAAGATCACTTCCCAAGTATTTAACTTTCTCACCTCATCCTTCTGCTTTCAATTTCATCATTCTGCTTTAGCTAGTTTAGATAGTATAACCTAGTTAACTTAAAATTGTTTTGATTATTACTTACGGTTCCTGAAGGACTTGGGAGGTATGTTGTGTCATCAATAAAAAGCGCAAGCAAACTTATAAATATATAAACTTTGGCTCTGTATTTTAGCTCTGTATTTTAGCTTTTCTCATATCACTGGTGAAGGTATAGAAGTTGAATGTGTTGTTAATTATGACATGAACTTTTGTCTTCTATGGAAACTGTCGACTGAGGCTCCTCCTCCTCTATCTTTACCGAAGGAGTTCTCTTAGAATTGCAGTGCTACTCGTGGTTGAGGGTGTTGTGGCAAAGACAACCACTACTTGAGACTCTCGGTGAGATAAAACCTGTTATCATTTTCTTGATTTTTTCTTAATTGCTTTTGTCTGGATAGTTGTTAGGTTAGTAAATGATTGTTAGGTTATGGTTAGTGAATGCTCGTGATGAATGCCTTGTTAGGTTTATCGTTAGTGAATGCTTGTGATGGATGCTTCTGATGAATGCTTGTTTTAGTGTTACATTAGGACTGTGCTTAGGTAATAAATATGTTAGATTCATCTCAACTCAACTCAAAGAGTAAAGCTCATTAAAAGACCCGTATCTAACACGATCTTCTTCTCTTTTCATCTATTAAACCCAGTTCTTTCTCTTTCTTTCCATCTTCTAACACTATCTCCCTTTTTATTCGTCTTGAAACCATATTCTTCTTCATTCTCTCTTCTCTGACATTTTAAGATATGGATTCTACGAATCCATATAGTCAGCCCTCCAATTTGTTTGAACTTTTGAACAGTCAACAAGATAGTTTCCATCATGAACCCATTCCTTATGAGAGTTTTTCACATGGTGGGGATCTCAGATCATCACAACTCCCTGTGTTTAATTAGTACTCAAGCAACTGAAACTTCAAGCTTCTGTAACTTCAAGCTTCTGTAACTTCAAGCTTCTGTGAAGACTCACCTACAGAGAAAGAAGAAAATGGAGTCCCACAGATGATGTAGTGCTCATTAGCGCATAGTTAAACACGAGCAAGGACCCTGTTGTAGGCAATGAGCAAAATAAGTTACATTCTGGAAACGCATTACAACTTACTTTGCAGCTAGTCCAAAGGTGGAAAGAGGTGAAAAGCGAGAGGCAATGCAGTGTAAGCAAAGGTGGCAGAAACTTAACGATCTTGTTTGCAGTTTTGTGGATCCTCACGAGGCTGCATCAGACAGAAAATTAGTGGTCAAAATGAGAAATGATGTTGTTAAACTGGCATACGAAATCTTCTACAACGATCATAAGAAGAAATTTACCCTTCACCATGCTTGGGAGGAGATGCGTAATGACCAGAAATGGTGTGAATTTGCTCACTACTAAGATTGATGGAAGCATGGAAGCAATAAAAAGAGAAGGTATGAGGATGGAGCACAATCAGCAAGCTCTCAAGTGTTAGGTGATCAACCAACCAAACGTCCTCCTGGTGTTAAGGCAGCGAAAGAAGCATCTGGTAAGAGAACTATAGTAGATCACGAGGCTGTCTCTGAGTTTCAGAGCATGTGGTCTATTAAAGAGAAAGACTTGGAAGTGAAAGAAAGACTTTCGAAGATGGGTCTGCTTGAGAGTCTCATTTTGAAAAAAAGAGCCCCTATCTAAATTTGAAGAAGCTCTAAAGAATAAACTAATTATAGAGATGTTGGGTAATTAGTGTGAACTTGTATGTGTCATGTTGGTATGTTTTATGTGTTTCTGGTCTATGTGTTCTGTTTCATGTTATGTTTCATGTTTTGTTTTATGTGTTTCTGGTCTATGTGTTATGTTTTATGTTATGTTTCATGTTTTGTTTTATGTGTGTCTTCGGTCTATGTGTTTATGTTACATATTGTTCAGCTTATTGTATCTCTTTTATGTTCTTGTTCAAGCATGTGTTGTTTCATGTTCTGTTTTATTTGCTTTACCAATAGAACAAGACTCTATGGTTCAGCTTATTGTATCTGTAAGACCCGATATTGGCTGTTAAGCCAAACTTGGACCCGCGGCCTTACTTAGCTAGATCATAGGGTGTTTGTTCCCTTTTTATTTTCTCTTAATGTTCCATATTTAACTAAGTCATTTTCGATCAAGTGAGGTTCATCCATTCAAACCCTAAGTCTAGACAATAAGATAAATTGTATCTTTATTAATAACAAACATGTGATCCATACAATGTAGTCATATCATTCAGTTTGCACATTAGGCAATCATAAGTTCATAAGACAATACAATACTATCCCAACCCCCACATCCATCCACGGCCTGGTCCTCATGGTCATTGGCCTTGCCACGGTCCTGGTCAGATCCTGAAACCAACACACACAATACAACAACATAAGTAATCCGATAGCTTAACATTCACAAGTTCTATTGCATGGTTCGGTTCGCCTAATCTAAGTTCCCAAACTATCCAATCAGTACACAAAGCCCACGGACACACCAGGATACTCACCTATGATTATCCTAATACCAGAAACAACACATGGCCAGTCTGATCCGACCCAGCCCAGTCCATTGACCAATCTGTACCGGATCCGCCCATGGTCGGGTCCATTTCTGACCTTTTTTAAAAGTACTTAGAAATATTATTAAAACTCATGATAATCCCTTAAAAAGCCTAACTAATAAGAATCCACAACCAGATTGGTGAGAACCGCCTCCTTCACATTGAATTCGGCCAAATTCCACCAAACTGGCCATAACTGACCACCATCGATTTGGTTTGATAAACCCAATAAAATACATGATAAATCATGATAAATCCCCACTAAGAGGAATCCATGGTTGGATCCCATCAATTCCATCCGGAACTATGAGATCCGGACACACCAGCCCAACCAAGGCCATGGAGAGTTTCACTGAACCGGCCAAGGCCATGGCTCGGCCACACTGAGTCAGAATCATCCAACACATCCAGAACATAGAAGAACACGAGTAGATCAGAAAGGGAAAGAGAAGAGATGGGTCTGGTCCAACCAATCCGACCATAACCTACACGGAATTCCACCGCGGCCATGGTAGGATGGTTCGGTCCATCCCACTCACCTTGGGCGTGCGCTCAGGAGTGCTCAAGACTTTCTCCAAGTCCTTCTCCTTTCCTCTGATAACCATCATCAACCGATCTCCAAGCCACACAAACAATCCTCGCACCATGGTCGTGCCCGAAGGCCTTATCCAGATTTGGGGATGCTACAAGTCTCCCCCACTTGAATTGGAATCGTCCTCGAATCCAGAACAAGTACATCTCTGGTTTCATATTGCTCAAACCACTTAGGAAATTCGGCCCTCAGTCTGGCTTCAGTTTCCCAAGTTGTTTCCTCACGCCCATTACATTCCCAGATTACCTTAACCATTTGGACCACCTTATTCCTGGTCGCTTTTTCCATCCTGTCCACGATCCGAACTGGCCTTGTCTCTAAGGTCAGGTTCGTCCCGAGGTCTGCTGGAATCTAAGGAATGTAAACATCTTGCTCTGACAAACACTTCCAGATTTGGGACACATGGAACACATTGTGGAACGCATCCATTGCTGATGGTAGTTCCAACTTGTAGGCCACTGCCCCAATCCTCTCACTGATCCGAAAGGGACCTATGTACCTTGGATCCAACTTCCTCCTACTTGAGATTCTTACTCTACCTTTGAAAGTAATCATCTTCAGATAGACCATATCACCAATCTCAAACTCAAGGTACTTCCTACGCTTGTCAGCATAGTGTTTTTGTCGATCATGAGCTGCCTTCATCTGATCCTGGATGAACTTGATTTTCTCAGTAGTCTCCTCCACAATCTCAGGTCCAATCACGCTGCGCTCCCCCACTTGGGTCCAACATACTGGTGTCCTGCATGGTCATCCATATAAAGCTTCATATGGCGACATCCCTATGCTCCAGTGGAAGCTGTTGTTGTAAGCAAACTCCACCAGAGGCAAATGCTTCTCCCATGAACCACCCCAATCTAGAACACATGCTCTCAGCATATCCTCCAATGTCCTGATGGTGCGTTCAGATTGCCCATCCGTTTGTGGATGGTATGCAGTACTCATGTTCACTCTAGTTCTTAAGGCCTTTTGGAAGGCTCTCCAGAACCTAGAAGTGAACCTCAGATCTCTGTCTGACACAATGCTAGATGGAACCCCATGCAGACGTACAATCTCATCCATGTATTTGTGCACAATCTGGTCGACTACATCTCCTTTCTTTACGGCTAGGAAGTGAGCAGATTTGGTCAGTCAGTCCACAATCACCCAGACCACATCATTCTTCTTCCTCTTGGTAGGGAAACCAGTTACAAAATCCATTGTAATATGGTCCCACTTCGATTCTAGAATAGGTAGACTCTGGAGTAAACCACTAGGGACTTGATGCTCTGCCTTAACCAACTGACAGGTAGAGCACTTAGAGACCCACTCTGCTATGTCCACCTTCATCTGGATCCAATGATAGTATCTCTTGATATCTTGGTACATCTTGGTGGCACCAGATGTACTGAGAACTTAGACTTATGAGATTGCCTCATAATCTCCTCCTTAAGATTCCTATCATTGGGTACACTGACTCGACCACGCACTAAGATGGTGCCATCTGCGGTGATCTGATACTCAGTCAACTCATTACGAGCAACCTTTTGTAGGTTCTCATCCAAGCTCTGTGCTTGTCTAATCCTCGTAAGAAGATCAGCCTGGTTTACTGCCTCTAAACCGAATGGCTCGTCCTCGCTGACCAATGTGTTCAGATGCAATGTTCGGACCATCCCTTCCAGCACATCTGCCTCTCTTTCAGCTGAAACCTTGGCCCTTCTCCGGCTCAAGGCATCAGCCACCAAGTTTGCTTTACCTGGATGGTAAGCAATCTCAAGATCATAATCGGCCACAAACTCCATCCATCTCCTCTGTCACAAATTCAACTCAGGTTGAGTGAATATATACTTGAGGCTCTTGTGGTCGGTTAAGATCTGAACCTTGGCACCATACAAATATGATCGCCATATCTTGAGGGCAAACACTACCGCGGCCATCTCTAGGTCGTGGGTTGGGTAGTTTCCCTCATGCTTCCTTAGTTGCCTAGAGGCATAGGCAATGACCTTACCGTGTTGGGTCAGTACACATCCCAATCCAGTGATGGATGCATCAGTGTATACCACATATGGTTGGTCTGCCTCTGGCAACACCAGTACTGGTGCACTGGTCAGCATGTCCTTAAGTGCTGAAAAACATGTCTCACACTTCTCAGACCATGTGAATTTCACATCTTTTCCAGTTAGTTGTGTCATGGTTTGAGCCAGACTTGCAAACCCCTTCACAAACTTCCTGTAGTACCCGACCAGACCCAAAAAATCCTAACCTCCGTAGCACTCTTTGGTCTAGGCCATTCCTGGATGGCCTTGATCTTTTCTGGATCAACGGCACACCCTGGTCGGATACGATGTGACCCAGGAACCGAACACTCCTTTGCCAAAAACTGCACTTGCTCAATTTGGCAAAGAGTTGTTGTTCCCTCAATCGTCCAAACATTGCTCTTAGATGTTTCTCATGATCCTCCTTGGTCTTGGAGTAGACCAAGATATCATCAATAAAGATGATCACAAACTCATCTAAGAAATCTCTAAAGATGTTGTTCATCATCTTCATGAAAGCTGCTGGTGCATTGGTTAATCCAAATGGCATGACCACAAACTCATAATGGCCATACCTGGTCCGAAAAGCTGTTTTCCTTATATCATTTGGTTCAATGGGAATCTGATGATACCCTGAAGCCAAATTTATCTTGGAAAACCACTTTGCACCCTTGAGCTGATCTAACAACTCATCTATCCGAGGCAATGGGTACTTGTTCTTCACAGTCACCCGGTTCAACCCTCGATAGTCAATACACAATCTGAAGCTACCATCCTTCTTTTTCACAAAGAGGACTGGTGCTCCCCAGGGTGACACACTTGGTCGTATGAAACCCTTATCCAGCAACTCCTCAAGTTGCTTCTTAAGCTCGACCATTTCGGCAGGAGCCATTTTGTAGGGACTTTTGGATAATGGGGTCGTCCCTGGTTCGAGTTCTATTATGAAAGGGTCCAACCTGTCAGGGGGAATGCCCTGCAGCGCCCCAAGCACATCCTGGAACTCACCAACCAGCGGTATTCCTTCCGGGTCACCACCCCCTACAACCTCCTAAGTGGCGTGGCCAGATAAACTTCACAACCCTTCCTCAGCATCCTTTCACACTGGATAGCTGACATCACCAAGCATCCAGAGGTTGGACGTATACCTTGGAACTTGATCGGAGTCCCACACCCACTCTCAAAAAGCACACGCCCCCGGTGATAGTCAAGAGTGGCCTGATTCTTTCCAAGCCAATCCATACCTAAGATCACCTCGTGATTCTTTAGGTGGACTACCACAAGATCCACAGGCATGACCCTGTCCTGGATCATCACTGGGACGTACTGAATCACCCCTAGTGAACACATTACCCTGCCACCAGCCGCATTCACTACCCCAGGACAATCCCCCGTTCCCAACTGGAACAACCCCTTTCCGAGCATCCCTGGACTCACAACACTATGTGTAGCTCTAGTATCGAAAAGTACATGTGTTTCCACATCACCAATACTTAGGGTCCCTACATGTGACCCAAACTAAGTATCTAACCATCCTAGGTTCCATACCATGCAATTCTACTGAATTGAAAAGAGTCGGATCAGACACATTACCAGTGATTGCTAGGAATGGTCCAGCCTTGTCCTCATCCTTGGACAACTCATACACACGCGGTTCTGATGGCTGCCCACGGTTCTGGTCCGGCTTACTGGCCTCTCCATGGCTCTTGCTAGACCCGGCTGCCAGCTTAGGACAATCCTTACAGAGATGTCCACTCTTTCCACAGTAGTGGCAAGTCCTGGTATCCCCACTGGCCCCTTGCTCCTGTGTGGGACAGTCACGGGCTGAGTGGTCCATCTTACCACAACGGAGGCAAGCTCCCATTGCTCTCCAGCATTCCCCTCCATGATGGCGGCCACACTTAGGACACACAGGCCTACCACTTGAGGTTTTACCCTCCTCAACCTTGTCCCTCTTCCTTTTCCGGTCACTCTTGTGGCTAGATGACACCACCACACTCTTAACCTTTCGTTTATGTTCATATGCAAGGTTAACCTCCAGCAAGGCCATCCTTTCAACCAGCTCGGACACTGTTGGGAAGGTGCGGACTGAGCAGTAGGTCTTAAGTTCAGACCTAAGGCCTCTGATGAACCGTCTCACCTGAACTGCCTCATCCTCCAACTCCTTACCCATATAGCGCCTGAGTCGGTTAAACTCCTCCTCATACTCTCGTACTGACCTGCGTCCCTGGACCAAGTCCAAGAACTTGGCCTCCAAACGATCCCAAGCCTCAGCTGGAAAGTACTTGTGGTTGAACTCAACCTCAAAATCAGCAAAACGCACAAGGGTACCATTTGTACGCTTATCCAGGGCCAACCACCAGTTATGTGCATCTCCCTCCAAGAAGTGCACTGCAGTGTCCTTCTGGTACTCCTCAGAACATCGTGTGAACTTGAAGTTTCAAACCAGCCTAGTTCTCCACTCATCAGCCTCCATATGGTCAACACTTCCAGCAAAGTGTTTGGTACCCAACTTGGAGATGTGCTCCAGCACCTTCAAGTAATCAACTTTCCAAGCTGCCCTGGCTGGGGGATCAATCTCAATCACCACAACCACATGTTCCACTTGAACCGGAGCCAGTCCTTCGGCTGCCTGAGCTGCTGTGGTACGACCAACCTGAGGTTCCCAATGGGAATAGCTGTCTGGATCGGTATGGCCTGACCCAAAGGTGTAATCGCCTGAGTCAAAGCCAGCATCTGAGCACCCATAGCCTTCATGACCTCCAAAACCTCATGCATGGTTGGTTCCACAGCCTGATTCACTCGACCAGCTGTCCTACCATCCGTAGCCACATTCTGGTCATCCAGGCTTCCATCATGTGAGGATTCACCCTCACCCTCATGCTCCTCGTGTTGTTTCTGTCCAGAACCACCAAACCCACCAGCTCCATCAACATGAACCTCAATCGGGTTAGGCAAAACAGTAGACAATCCGATCCCAACATTATCCAAATCAGTTTGGATTGGCAATGTTGCGGCCAGATTCACATCATCTGCACCCACTTGACCGGATGCTCCAGCAGCCTCCTTTCCCTTCCGAGACTTAGACTTGCTCTTTCCACCCTTGGGATTCAATACAAGTAAGCAAAGCAAGTTAGTCCACTAGGCTTAACGAATATCTGCAAACAATCCCTAAGGCTAAGCAAATCGACCAGACCTTACCATGAGACCCAGCCGGATGTGTGGTGACTAACCCAAACCCAAACAAATCCTAGAATCAACTCCGCTCTGATACCAACTTGTAAGACCCGATCCTGGCTGTTAAGCCCAACTTGGACCCGCAGCCTTACTTAGCTAGATCATAGGGTGTTTGTTCCCTTTTTATTTTCTTGTAATGCTCCATATTTAACGAAGTCATTTTCGATCAAGTGAGGTTCATCCATTCCAACCCTAAGTCTAGACAATAAGATAAATTGTATCTTTATTAATAACAAACATGTGATCCATACAATGTAGTCATATCATTCAGTTTGCACATTAGGCTATCATAAGTTCATAAGACAATACAATACTATCCCAACCCACACATCCATCAACGGACTGGTCCTCATGGTTCCTTGTCCTTGCCACGGTCCTGGTCAGATCCTGAAACCAACACACACAATACAACAACATAAGTAATCTGATAGCTTAACATTCACAAGCTCTATTGCATGGTTCGATTCGCCTAAACTAAGTTCCCAAACTATCCAATCAGTACACAAATCCCACACCCACACCAGGATACTCACCTATGATTATCCTAACACCAGAAACAACACATGGCCAGTCTGATCCGACCCAGCCCAGTCCATTGACCAGTCTGTACCGGATCCGCCCATGGTCGGGTCCATTTCTGACCCTTTTTAAAAGTACTTAGAAATATTATTAAAACTCATTATAATCCATTAAAAATCCCAACTAAGAAGAATCCACAATCAGATTGATAAGAACCGGCCTCCTTCACATTGAATTCGGCCAAATTCCACCAAACCGGCCATAACTGACCACCATCGATTTGGTTTGATAAACCCAATTAAAATACATGATAAATCATGATAAATCCCCACTAAGAGGAATCCATGGTCGGATACCATCAATTCCATCCGGAACTATGAGATCCGGACACACCATTCCAACCAGGGCCATGGAGAATTTCACTGAACCGGCCAAGGCCATGGCTCGGCGACACTGATTCGTAATCATCCAACACATCCAGAACATAGAAGAACACGAGTATATCAGAAAGGGAAAGAGAAGAGATGGGTCTGGTCCAACCAATCCGACCACAACCTACACAGAATTCCACCGCGGCCATGGTAGGATGGTTCGGTCCATCCCACTCACCTTGGGCGTGCGCTCAGGAGTGCTCAACACTTTCTCCAAGTCCTTTTCCTTTACTCTGATAACCATCATCAACCGATCTCCAAGCCACACAAACACTCTTCTGGTCAGAAATCACCAACAACCCGCACAGCCAACCTTTTGATCGATCTCTCTCTCTCTTTCTTTCTTTCTCTCTGTCACGATTTGGGCAGAGCTTTCCTTAGGGAAAATTTGTGGGATTTCGACCCCATGGCTGTGTTTTTATAGAGAAAGGGGTCGGCCAACTGCTTGGGCGAACAGGCATAACCGGTTGGGCAGTTTACACCCATTCGGCCAAACTGCCACCAACCGCTTGGAACTGTCCCTTCTCTTCCTTTGGGCTGGACGAACATAAGCCCAAACCCATGTCCTGGTGTCTGGCCTGCTTGCCCAAGTACCCAATCCCACCAAGCCTCCATACCCAACAAGGTCAGACCTTGACCGCCCATGACCCATGGACCCTTGGTGATCGAACCACAACAAACCGGACCACAACCGCCCATGACCCGACCACACTGGCCCGGACCACAACCGCCCATGACCCGACCACACTGGCCCGGACCATAACGCTCCACCCAGCTGAGTTGAGCTGAATGCTAGCTGCCCCAGCTGAGTGAGCTAGTGGTCCAGCTGCTGGAGCTGACCTAAGCTAGTGTGAGCTACACTGAGCTCGTACTAGCTGGTGGAGCTAGTGATCTAACTGCTGGAGCTGGCCCAAGCTAGTGTGAGCTTCTCCGCGCTTGTCCTAGCTGGTTAAGCTAGTGACCCAGCTACTTGAGCTGGCTTAAACTTAGTGTAAGCTTACCCTGAGCTTGTCCTAGCTGGTTGAGCTAATTCCCTTCACTCTCCAGCTGCCTTAGCACTCATCCAACTCTTATTTCCTTGTGTCCAGCCGATTCTGGTCAAGTCTCAGCATACTGATGCACTTAACCATCCCTTCCAGCCATGGCACACTTGTCTTTAGGTCATATGACCTGAACAGTGCGTCTCCTCGCACCATGGCCATGCCCGAAGGCCTTATCCAGATTTGGGGATGCTACAGTATATCTTTCCATGTGCAGAGACTCAACAGAAGTCACGAGATGCCACGAGAAGCCACAAGATGTTCGTATCTGTGCAAGAGATCACGAGATGCAAGTCACAAGATGTATATGGAAGTCACAAGATTTTTATGAGTTGTCCATATATGTGCATGATTTGTTATGTTTGGATGTGTGCATGATTTGTTATATTTGTCTGTATGTATGGGTTTGAAGTCACGAGTATTGTCCTTATGTGTGCATGATTTATGTTTGTGTCTATATAAAGTTTTTATTCACCAAGCATTTTAATCACAAAGTCTTCTTCTCTCCTTCTCATCAAACAAGTTTCATTCTCTCATTCTCACAAAGTAATCGAAAAACACTCTTCTTCATTACAAATATTATTCATAAAAGAATCAAAAACACTTTCTACATTTTGATCAGATATATGGTGTCTTCTTCTAATAACATGTTTGAGGGAGTAGATGATGAAAGTTTTGATCAACATTCTGATCAAACATTCGAGAATTTTTCCATTGATAATGGTGATCAAGAAGAAGAAAGGAGAAGAAGAAAAAAACGAGTTCATATCGAAAGAAATCGTGAAGAAGACGATGTACATTTATGGAATGATTATTTCAGTGAAACTCCAACATATCCTGAAAATCTATTCCGACGACGATTTAGAATGAACAAGTCATTGGTCATGTATATTGTTGATCGACTCTCAAATGAAGTTGAATTCTTTCGACAAAAGAAAGATGCTCTCGGAAGGCTTAGTCACTCTCCACTTCAAAAGTGTACAGCAGCCATTTGTGTCTTGGCATATGGTACTGCAACTGATACTGTTGATGAATACCTACGACTCAGTGCGACTACTACTCGGTCATTTTTGGAAAATTTTGTGGAAGGAATAATAAATTTATTCGGCGATGAGTACCTAAGAAGACCAACATCGGCTAATCTTCAACGTCTACTTGATATTGGTGAGCATCGTGGATTTCTCGGGATGATAGGAAGCATCGATTGTATGCATTGGGAGTGGAAGAATTGTCACACCACTTGGAAAGGTCAACATTCACGTGGTTCGGCAAAACCCACAATCGTTTTAGAGGCGGTTGCTTTGTATGATATATGGATATGGCATGCGTTTTTGGACCTCCAAGTACCTTAAATGATATCAATGTTCTTGATCGCTCACCTGTTTTTGATGATAATAAAAGGTCAAGCTCCGCAAGTCACTTTCTCTGTCAATGGAAGAGAGTATCATTTGGCTTACTATCTCACCGACGGTATTTATCCGAAATGGGCAACTTTTATCCAATTTATTCCAATACCCCAAGTGCCAAAAGGGGTTTTATTTGCTCAACATCAAGAAGCTGTCCGAAAAGATGTCGAGCGTGCTTTTGGAGTCTTGCAAGCTTACTTTGCCATTGTTAGAAATCCATCACTTTTTTGGGATAAAGTCAAAATTGGAAAGATTATGAGAGCATGTATCATACTCCATAATATGATAGTAGAAGACAAAAGAGATGGATATACTCAGTTTGATGTTTAAGAGTTCCAACAAGGAGAGGACAACGGAAGTTCACATGTAGATCTCACGTATTTTACATATATCCCTACAAATATCGTCAATATGATGGGTGTTCAAACTAGAATTTGTGATAGACAAATGCATCAACAACTGAAAGCTGATTTGGTTGAACATTTATGGAGTAAATTTGTACGTGATGAAGACAACAACCGAGCTTGGATGTTTCTTTGAAATTATTCTCGTTTATTTTATTAATCCTTGTTTTATGTTTTTATTTTAAAATATATGTTTAAAATGTTATCATTTACTATGTTTTATTCAATAAATAAATTTTATCTTTAAAAAAAGTTAATTTTTTTTTAAGAATCCCTAATTAAGAATCTACTATTGGAGCACAAAAATTAGATGACTCTTAACTAAAGTTCTTACTTAAAATTTAATACTTAATTAATCATTAAGTTTGGTTTTTTTGGGTTAATCATGCTCTAATGAAAATATGGTTTTCTTGTTTTCAAACAAGAACTTATTACGCATTTTATATATTCTCCATCCCAGAAACCATGACCAAGTGCTTTGAAGGTCTCTAATATTTGAAATAAGAAAATCTTGCACCGACTGTAATATACTATTGTCGGAGTTAATGTCTGTAACAGTCCTAGTTTCAGTAAGAGACCATACTTCTCTAGCTAATCGACAAGTAAACAACATATCTCCTAGAGGAACATTTTTAATAAGTAACCTTTAAATTGTAATATATTCACAAGAATGCCATTATGCTAATGTGTCAACACAAGAGGGCTTCTCACACTTTCAATTGAAAAACCCATCTCTTACTAGATTAATTACATTTTATCCCATTGGACATCCCTTATATATTATAAAAACATTATTAACATTAAAAGAATATTGTCAAGTCTTTCCTTAAATAAAAGCTACGGAATTACCTAATATGGTTAACAATTAATGACAATTAAATATTTTCAAATTTTTCCTTAAATAAAAGCTACGGAATTACCTACTATGGTTAACAATTAATGACAATTAATGATTCTGAATAATAAAGATTTGATAACAATTTTTTATCCTCCATTATTTTTGTTTAATTTTATATTTAATATATATTAAGTAATCACATTAAACATATAAAAAAATAGACTTTTTCTTTATCTTTTAAATTGTTTTAAATTATTATAAATTACTAAGAATGTTAAATCTACATTAAAATTTTTGTCATCAATGGTTTAATTTTTTGTGTTATTACAAGATACAAATGATAATAAAATTTATATAAATATGAAATCATAAAAGTTATATAAATATGAAATCTCATTTAAAATATGTCATTTATAAAATATATAAACATGTTAATTTCAAAGTTTTCATTTAGTAAGAAGCCTCAATTAATAAATATTCATATTAATAAAATTAATATTTTGTTACAACAAATATAAAATTGTTAATAAAATCATATGAGTACAAAGCCTCAATTAATAAATATTTATATTAAAATATATTATATATCTATGTCAATATCATTTAATTTTCATTATATACCACATAAATAAATAAATGATTTTTTACCAACAAAACTAATTGTAAATAAAAAGAGAGCTTTTTTATACTATTTATGTGCTTACCCTAATTTAATTATATATGTAATAGTTATTCGCTTCTCAATTATTCAATATACGTAAATGAACACAAAATAAATAATAATATATATAAATAATTTGTATACTTAATTAATGTTCATTCTGCACAAACACGATCTCAAATATTATTTCATCATATCATTTCAAAAATAAAACTCTTCATATCGAAGTGAGATGGTAAATGATCAAAATTAATATTCAAAGATTATTAGTTTATAAATTTCACTCCGCGCATACGCGCGGGTAATTACCTAGTGGGTATGTATTTCTATATCGTCTCCGCATATTTGACACTCCCCACTAAATTATCAGCTATCAACAAACATTGTGGATCACTTTCAACCATAAGTTTTTTTTTTTAATTTAGAGGTATATTCAGTTTTCAGTTTTCAGATTTTAGATTATATTTGGTTTTGAAAAGATGAAGAAGGTGTAGAAGTAACTTGATTGGTTTGGCCCATATTCCTGTCAAGCTAGCGCTGCTCATAGTACCGCATCTTGACTGAGTATATGCATGAGGAAGCAAAGATCCATCTTAATCCATCATGACCATCTGTAATACTCGGTCTAATGCACAAGATATCATTGACATTATTTTCATGTAGCAGACTTCATAGCTTTTGGGTATCCCAAAATCTTGTTCCTGGTATAAAAAAGTTTTCAACGAATAGGTTAGAATTTATTATTGTACCAGTAGCTCTTGGGATGAGGTATCTTCCGTTTGTTAGCCAAGCATACTTTCAGAATATAACCTTCTCACCATCTCCTATTATCCATTTAACCTTTGTTGGATCAGCGATTAAGTTTGAATTATACTCTGCCATGCATAGCTTGATGTTTAATAGGCTTTTGGCGTCCATAAAAATGACCTTTCTACAATATTTAGCTTTATATATTCTCGATAATAAGAAGAAAGGATAATATATTAGTCTCAAGGACTGTTTAGCTAATAAATCTTTATTGAAAGCCAGCATATCCCAAATACTTAAGCCCCCTTCTTACTTTGATGATGTGATTTTATTTTATGCAATCCATGGAATTTTATGTTTGTCTTATAAAATCAAAATACCTAAAGACAATTTTTACTAATCTATACTAATAAAGTTGAGTCTGGTCTCTCCTCTTTAAACCACCTCAGCAATATGCTTAGAACAATTTGTGATACATGTCACTCTTTCATTACTCATGTGCTGTAGTTGTTTAATTGAGTTTATGTTGATTAGGCCAGTTGGTGGTAACTTACTAATCTGATGGCTTTTATTTTGTTTTGAATACAAGCCTAATATTAATAGGTTTCTCTGAGTAAAAAAGAAAAAAATATTTGTAACGACTCAAATCCTAGGGTCCAGCAAAGCTCATTCAACATGCTGGAAACCCTAGGTAACTATTATAAATAGTGGTCCCTACAGTCTATTTTATTCAGAAACTTAAACGCGTTGAACCTCTGCAGAATCTGTGCTGTCAAAGAGATATGAACCCGACCAGCCTCAGCCACCGTCGCCAAAGTCGAGATCGGACACCTCACCATCGGAAATCGTCGAAGGTAACCTCTGAAAACCGTCATGGCCGTGTGCTATGTTATTCCCGTTCAGAAAATCGATCATAACTTTCTAACCAGGTGATTTTTCACGAATCCAAGGCCACCATCGTGTTCGTGACGTCGAGACGAGTCCGGAGCCCGAAGATCAGCCGGAAACCCCCTTCCACGCGCCCGCAGGTGCCACCACTCTCCCGCAGCGGTCCGCGCGTGTGAGTCACGCACCGACGCTCCTCGCTGTTGCTTTACGCGCGTGGATCCCACGCACCGTCTTAACGGCCGCCACGTGCCACCGTCCTCCGCCGCCGCCGTCCGCCGCCACCACCGATTCTGGTAAGCCACCGTCACCGGTGATTCGGCAACTCGACCGAGTCAACCCGACGAGTCAACTCGGCTACTGGGTTAACCGGCTGGGTTAAATTGATTTTTGGTTCGGTTTGCTAAACCGGTTGGTTATTGGAAATTGATTTTGGTTAGGATTAAACCGGTTTGAAATTGATTTGAAATTGGTCCAATTAAAATTAAATCTGGTTAACGAAAACCGGTTGGTTCAATTCGATTTCAATTTGGTCAAGGGGTTGACCGCTTGGGTCAGAGTTGACCGAGTTGACCTTTGACCTATGGGTTGACTTTTTGACCAGACCGCCGGTTATCCATTTTTGACTGTTCGAAGGGCGTTCTGACTCGATTTTTTGCCCTGATTTCAGATTTGGAGTCTATTTGAGCAGCTGGATAGTGTTGTCTATGAACTCCAGATGCTCAAACAGACTCCAAATCTGAAATCAGGGCAAAAAATCGAGTCAGAACGCCCTTCGAACGGTCAAAAACGGATAACCGACGGTCTGGTCAAAAAGTCAACCCACAGCTCAAAGGTCAACCCGGTCAACTCTGACCCAAGCCGGTCAACCCTTGACCAAATTGAAATCGAATTGAACCAACCGGTTTTCGTTAACCGAATTTAATTTTAATTGGACCAATTTTAAATTAACTTCAACCCGGTTTAATCCTAACCAAAATCAATTTCCAATAACCAATCGGTTTAGCAAACCGAACCAAAAATCAATTTAACCCAGCCGGTTAACCCAGTTGCCGAGTTCACTTGGCCGAGTTGCCGAGTCACTGGCGAGTCACCGCAACGATGGCTTACCGGAATTGGTGGTGGCGGCGGACGGCGTGTGGCGGCCGTTAGAGGCGCGCGACGACGTCGCGTGGGATCCACGCGCGTGACGCACGGCAAGGAGCGGCGGCGCGTGACGCACACACGCGGACCACAGTGGGAGAGTGGTGGCGCGTGCTGGCGCGTGGAAGGGGGTTTCCGGCTGATCTTCGGGCTCCGGACTCGTCTCGACGTCACGAACACGATGGTGGCCTTGGATTCGTGAAAACCACTCGGTTAGAAAGTTATGATCAATTTTCTGAACGGGATTAACATAACACACGGCCACGACGGTTTTAAGAGGTTACCTTCGACGATTTCTGATGGTGAGGTGTCCGATCTCGACTTTGGCGACGGTGGCTGAGGCTGGTCGGGTTCAGATCTCCTTTACGGCACAAATTCTGCAGAGGTTCAACGCGTTTAAGTTTCTGAATAAAATAGACTGCAGGGGCCACTATTTATAATACTTACCTAGGGTTTCCAGCAGGTTGAATGGGCTTTGCTGGGCCCTAGGATTTGGATCGTTACAATTCTCTCCCCCCTAATAAGGGATTCAACCCCGAATCCTGCTCACGGTCCGATGTCCAATTCATCCTGAAAAAGCTCTGGATAGTCTGTCCTCATATGAGATTATGCCTCCCATGTCTCCTCCTCGATTCCATCTCTCTCCCAGCGTACCTTAACCAACATGGTCATCATCCCCTGAACCGCTTTTACTTGCGGATCCAAAATCTCAACACGTTGGATGGGTGCAAACAAGTTTTTACCCAGATTACCGGGTTCTGCTGCAAAATAAGTTCTGGCTCTCTCACGACTTTTCTCAACACTGACATGTGAAAGACATCCTGGAAATCTGATAGCTCTGCTGATAACTGCAATCTATAAACCACCGCTCCAATCTGCTCTACAATAGGGATATGGACCCATATATCTCGGCTTAAAGCTTCTTTAACTTCCGAGTCTTAGATCCTCCTTGGAAGGTTCTCATTTCAGGTATACTAGATCACCCACCTAAAACTCCAAATCCTTCTGACGCTTGTCTGCATAACTCTTCTGACGGTCATGATCTTGTTTAAGCCAAATTTCGAGCATCTCCACTTGCTCTACATCTCTTGAACCATAGCTGGTTCCATGCCTCATAGCTCACCCACTTCTGTCCAACAAAGTGGTGTACGGCAAGGCCTACCATAAAGTGCCTCATATGGTGCCATCTCAATACTCGAATGATAACTATTATTGTATGCAAACTCTGCTAAAGGTAGATATTTTCCCCAACTCCCTTCCCAATCTAAAATGCAAGCCCTGAGCATATCCTCCAAAGTCTGAATAGTCCTCTCGGACTGCCCATCAGTCTGTGGGTGGTAAGTTGTACTCATGTGGACTTTTGTCCCAAGCGCCTTCTGAAAGGCTCTCCAAAATGCCGATGTGAACTTTGCATCACAATCGGATACAATGCTGACAGGAACTCCATGCAATCTCACGATCTCCCTGATATAAATTTGCGCTAACTGATCAGCTGTGTCTGTCTTCTTAATCATAAGAAATGAGATATTTGGTAAGTATATCCACAATCACCCAAACAACATTCCTTCCTCCAAAGGTCGTCGGTAGACCAGTCACAAATCCATAGTCAACATGTCCCGTTTCCACTCTGGCAATGCCAGGTTTTGCAATAACCCGCTAGGCACCTGATGTTCAGCCTTAACCATCTGACATGTCTGGCACTGAGATATAATGTTGCCACATCTTTCTTCATACCCGGCCAATGATAGTAACGCTTCAGATCCCTGTAGATCTTGGTGTTTCCCGGATGGATAGAAAAACGCGAATGGTGTGCTTGCTGTAATAATTCTTTCCTTAACAGCTTATCATCTGGCACACAAACTCGGTTCCGGTACATGTACATCCCACTCGAAGCTGTATGATAGCCAATACTCTCGATCTCGATCTGCTTACACAAAGCCTCGTCATTTCCCTGAGCTCTTCGTATCTTCCACAATAGATCTGCCTGCTCCAGAACCTACAGACCAGTCGTCTCTCCCTCGAGAGTAACCGCACATAATCTGAGACTAGCTAGGGTCCCAGTAAGTTCATGAACCTCCCTAGTTCCTGATACATCGCTCCTACGCCTGCTTAAGGCATCTGCCACCTGATTGGCCTTACCCGGATGATAAGTGATATCCAAGTCGTAATCTGCTAACAGTTCCATCCATCTCCTCTGTCTCAAATTCAAGTCTAACTGCGTGAATATGTACTTCAGACTCTGGTGGTCTGTAAGAATATGTACCTTCTCTCCATATAAATACGATCTCCAGATTTTTAACGCAAAATTACAACTGCTGCTAACTCCAGATCGTGAAGTAGGGTAATTAAACCTCGTGAGGTCTCAAACTGACCTGCAAATCAATTGGTGATAGCTTCTCTGTAGGAGTGTTGTTAAAGGGTGAGGTCTTGGGTTCGAGTAACGCCAAGCGCACCAATAACCCACCTGTGAGCCGAAGCGTATGAGTGAATTCGGGCAGGTTATATCACAGAGGAGGGGTTAGGGTCGATGCGCTGCAGCAGCTGGGTCCACAGGGGAGGACTGTCACAATATTACCCTATTCTTTCTAAGAAAGCACTTTTAAACAAACAATTGACAACATTTGCATCTTATAGTCGAGAAAAGTTTTAGAGAGACAAATGCAAAATTGTGGTGGGAAGAGAACAAAGCTCGGCACATCAACAGTATTTGTGATGCTCTCTGCAAGAATCTTACACAGCAAAACTAAACACTTTAATTAATGTTTTATTTGGAGAATAGCTTACACACTGATATAAATAAACGGTGGTTGAAATAATGAATGTGGTTTTCTAATAGTCGGTGGTTGCGGGATATCTTCTTTTAATCTTCTTCTTTGATGTTTTGCGCTTCATCAAATCTTACATGAGTTGTATGTAAAATGATATAGTTACTCTTTCGGCCGATGGTTCTTAGTGTTTATATGAAACTTTTTAAGAAATTCGTTTGAGTTATATTTTCGCTAAAACGGATATGTTTTGTCACTTCTATTTTTGGACAAGATTATCAAGATTAGTACTTGTTTCGTGAGCAGATAATATTTTCATGTATGTCCGATTTATAATTAATTCATTATTATATTTATATTATCTTAACTAAAAGTAAACATTAAGTTTCACTATGTTTACCAAACTTTTATTATTTATATATTAATCTGTTTAAAATCATATATTTGTTTCACTATTAAAAATTGTGAAAATGTAAATATTTTTAATTTTTCAATATTAATTTTTGGTAGAAAGAGTCAGTGAATATTGTATTTGATTTTGTTTAACAAAGATGATCAGTTTCTCTTTTATATGTTTGTTTATTGCTTAATTTATCGTAGCCAAGACCCAAATAATTTATGACACCCCACATTAGAAAACTAGAAACAATCAAATGAAAAAATTAAACTCCTTGATTAAAGTAATGGAATAACATAAAATATTAGTACATCATCGGCTCTAACACAATTCCATGTAGTAAACCTTAAAAAAATATATGTAAAACTGTTACCAATATAAAGGGGTCATACTTAGGACCCAAATAATTTATGGCACCTCCAACTTACAAACAAAAACAGTAAATAACTTGGTTAATATATTCTTTTGGTTTCACATCCCACGTTGAGATGTAACATTTAATTAAATTGCATTTTCCCACGATATGAAAATTGAATCATCCCACACAATAATACATCAATCTCTTCCCCAATATAACTTACAAAGTGCATCAACCCACAAAGAACTCCCTCGTACATTCAAAGAGATATGACAGAGTGGTTCAATAGTCAAGAACCACCACCCGTCATGTCATGCAATCATGCCAATACTGGCTGAAGCTGCTAAGTTCTTACAAAAATATGACGATCAAACCATTGATTATCTATCCAACTGCATATCTAACAGCGTATGATAATCTAACAATAAAATTTTAATCAGACAGAAACTCAAAAAGTTCATTATGTCAAAGGCATTCAAAGATATTGTTGAAAAAATGTAGCTGTCCATTTCCATCATCTACAAAAATCAGCAAAAGGTTCATATGTTGATGCAATTTACATATACAATATAACCATACTGCTCAAGGAAGAAAAGATGATGGAAAAACATACATTGATAATTAATTGAAAGTAAGACCATAATATGAAAGGTCAGTGTTGGAAGCGCATAACAAATCCTTGCATGGAGTACGAGTTACGAACTTGAGTGTTACTTTTGTTCGGCACAAGAAAACTTTTTTATCAATCCGCTACTCTAAGAGCAAGTACATTGAGAGTTCATAAAGGGGGTTCACACAGTTTTCTAGATGAACAGTGATGAACCCGTGCCTTTGGGGTTCACTCTGGTGAACCGTATCACCACTGTTCACGACACGTGGCGGCCGCGCGATTGGTCCATCTTTTTTTTTTTTTAAAAAAAAAAAAAAAAAAACAAAAACAAAAAAAATTAATAATAAAAAAATGAAAAGATGAACCCCAAGGGGGGGTTCATTGATGTGGATGCCCTAAGACCATGATTAACCCGGGTCTCTTAAGGTAGAGTTCTTAACGTAAAATTTGTCTTTTAATTTTTTTTTTTTTTTAACATTTTTCCCGCTAAGAGACGTCTCTTAGAGTTCCTATTTAAGAGACGGTTCTTAGCTTTTCTTAGTTAAAAGTTAAGAAACGTTTCTTAGAAAGCTAAGAACCCCACCTTAACAGACCCCCGTTAATCCTGCTCTAAGTATCTTTGTCTATGTCTTCTTTCTTAAACATATATATATATTTAGTGGTTTTCACATTTCCACTATATGTTATTGATCATAATAGGTAAACTAGAAACCTAACAGAAGTCCAATATAAAAGTTTTTTCAACTTCCATAAATCTATCAATCACACTATCAAAAAGACGGCTGCATTGACACATATAGCCATTATATCACCTGAATTTTAAATTAACAACAGAATTTCAAAAGAAAAAATTACAAAATGATTAAAACAAATGGTCAAATAATCGCGCGTAACTCATGCACACCACTAGTATCTAAAAAAGAATTACAACATGAAACTCTATGTCTTTATAATTATATTCTGGGTCAGTTTCTACTACTAGATTAGTTTTTTTTCTTCCAACGCTCTTTTATCTTCTTCCAAATATAACATAAAAATAGCATTAAAGCAAATTATCCTCTTATCCCTCTATTTACTAATCAAAGTGATTTTTAGTTGGAGAAAATTACTAGAACGATACACAAAAGCTTGTTATATGACTAGAATAGTATACATTTTCTAAAAATTACTAGAATGTTTTAGACTCCTAGTTAATTACAATAAACACCCTTGTTTATTTTGTTACTATGATACAAATTTTAATTATTAAATCCACATCATAATTTAACCAATCCACGTCACTAACTAATTTGTGTCATCAACAGTTACACTGGGAAAATCAACAGTCTCATATCTCCGGTGAACAAAAAAAAGTCTTAATGTCACAACTTCTCCGTCACAACTTTCGTTTAAACCCTAACCGATTACAAATCACGAAATCACGAAAATCATCTTCGTCACAACTAATACTCTCGTTTCAAACAGTGTTTCCGATATCGTAAATCATCTTCGTCGACCTCGTTAAAACCCTAACCGTCTCCGATATCATCTTCGTCGACATCCTCTTCTCCGCAAAAGTTTCGACGTAATCGTATCTACGACATCATCTTCTCATCTTCTCTGGTATGTTGTGCCTGAGTTTGATTTACGACGTGTCTGAGTTATAGATTATGTTGTTACTGAGTTATTGTATAGTGGGGCTGAGTTGAGTTTGATTTATGAAGTGGCTGAGTTTATGATTATAATCCGACTGAGTTATGATTATGTTTGGCTGAGTTATTGATTACTGTGACTGAGTTATATATTATGTTGTGGCTGAGTTATTTATTATTTATGATTTAGCTGAGTTATTGATTATGTTTTGACCGAGGTATGATTATGTTTCGACTAAGTTTTGTTTCTATACGACTGCCTTATATGGTGGCTGTGTTATTTATTATGTTGTGACTGAGTTTTTTTTCTATTGCTGCTGATTTATCTATATATGTGTTTTTAGGATCAGATGGCTATTTCTGAAGATCAAGGACGGGATTATCCTCCACGACTTTACGCTGAAGGGGCTTCTAATCTAGAAAATAAAGAGATTAATCACAATTTGCAGATGGGAGATTTCCCTAACGTCAGAGAAGCAATATGACAGGATGTATGGGATCACATGAGGCAGGGTCCTCTTGGAATTATTGTGAAGCTAGCTGAACGCAAAAGCGTGTGGTCTGGTAGGACTGTCCACTATCTACTATGTCGACAGCTTCGAGTATAAATGAAGGAAATTTGGAGTCTAGTTGGTGATAAACCTATCAGGTTTAGCTTACTCGAATTTGGTGAGATCACTGGGTTAAACACATATCCAGTGCCAACAAAAAGTTTTGAACATGACCAATACAAAGCATTTTGGGAGAGTTGAATCTGCCGCTTGGGTGTGGACCCAAGTTAGATGAACTGCGGCAGCATTAAGGTATGTCCGGCCTGAGTTTTGAAAAGCGTAAATGGTTAGGGCTGTTACTTCTTCAAGCCATGGACTTATGCTTTGCATATAATTCTAGGATACCGTTGAAAGTGCAAAAAGAGTATTCGACGATGAAGGCCATGGAATGACGTGATCCATGTTGGGCAGACTGCATATGAAGTTCTTGTTGACTCTATTAAGATGTTGAATCCACCAAGGAGGACAACACCATAGGCGGTCTGAAGGACGAAGCGTGTTGTTGGAGTTTTGGGCGTATGAATCTGTCATTTGTTTTGGAGAGCGTTTTGGGGGAGAGTGGTCAATGAGCAAGAGGTCCACTTTTTGATGGGTGGAAAGCGTAACGTTCAAAGTTTGATTGATGATTACTGTCATTACTGAGGAGATTTAGAAAACATGGCAGAGGTAAGAGTTCAAACTGATTTATTATTTATTTGTTGGGCTGTGTTATAAGACTTATGTACTTAAAGTGGCTCGGGTTTTTGGTATTAGTTATTGATGGCTGGGAGTTAGGGCATGTATAAAAGGTCTGAGTATTTAGTTATTTAGGCTGAGTTATTAGTTATTTTAATGAACACCAAAAAACAGCCACCATATAAAACAATATCTCAGCGCTCGTGGTATTAGTTTTGATGTGAGTTAGAGTGAGTACATAGTGGCTGGTTCTTGATATTAGTTAATTGTGATGGCTTGAGGATGTGTTTATATGATTGGGCCATGGTGCTGGGTTTTTGGTACTTTGTGGTTGAGTTATTAGTACTTTGCAACAAACTGAGTATGAGTATTGGTAGGGCTGATTCTTGTAGGTGCGCGTGGAGAAAAATGGTATGAAGACTCCGCTAAGAAGATGTTCCTCAGTTGCCGGATAGCAGCTTACCCGCAACTCGGTTAACTTGATAACAGACATATAATGCAGTTGGTTTGTTAGAGGTTTTGGGAGACACATTGAAAGCCAAAACAACAAAACACAAAGGTTTTTGGTAATAGCTGTTCGTCAAACGGTAGAGCGCAACCCGATAAGAAGCAGAGAAAGTGAGGAGCAGCTTCCAAGAGATTATTGAAGCTGCAAGTGGAGGGGATAAGGGTGCTTACGAGAAGGAAGGGTAAGGGAATGATATTGGAGAAAATCCGACAATGATGAAAATATGTATAGTCTGATAGAATTGTCTCAGAAATAGACAGCCACCGGAGAACAACTTTCGAAAACTTCGACGCGGAGAGGAGCGGTATCTGGAATCCGAGTCCGAAGTATTATACCGAACATCCTGATTTAGTCAGAGTTACAGTGGACACGATGTACTTCTCTAAAGTTCCCCAAACAATCTTTAAACGTTGCCCACCATCCACCGCCACCGCCGCAACTTTTTTCCGCAGCAGTCACTCAATAGGTCCACCTGCTAAGAGGGCCTCTGTCCATAGTATCACCTGCAAGGACCTCTGTCCATAGTACACCTGCATAAAGAAGATTTGGACACTGTTGATTTCGTTGGTTGGTTTCTCCTAGGCAGAAAAGGAACCCGAAAGCCTATAGGGACACGCCGAGGTGAGAGAGAGATGAGGGCACAATGATAATAAAGGTGATAACAAAAGGAAATATGAGTTAAAGAGAAGGACAAAAGAGGCGGCTGAGTTAGGAAAGATAGGATGAGTCTCCTATAGAACTAAACTAACGGCTGTAAGTAGGGAGAAAGAGGCTGCGTTAAAGAAGAAGGGGCGGCTGAACAAAAAGGCAGGAAAAAAACGCTGAGAACAAGAGACGAGAGCAACGGCAGAAAGGATTTGACTGAAAAAGGAAGGCGGAGCTGAGTGAGAAGAAAAAAGAGGATGACCCTGAGAGATACAGGAATCCGGATCGCACCAAACAAGGAACGCGTTGAGACGCTGATTTAATAACTATGAGCGGTAACCATCAGACCCGCGAACCAGATTCGCAAGCAGACAGGTGAGCTTCGGTGAGATATTACTGATTGAAGAATGTGTCTCGCAGACAACGGAGCACAAGTTGCTTCCGGAGTCTGCATAAGAGAAGAGGATAGGATCTGATCCGAAAGAAGTAAAAAACAATATTGAGAAGAACAAGAAATGTTCATTAGATCTGACAAC
>CAJHQP010007793.1:0-30343 GCA_905132765.1 Moricandia arvensis
AAAAAAGAAGAGGATGTAACCTTTCATAAAGATGGCATTTAGACCGACTATATATTGTTTTTTGTTTCAGGATTGATAGATGATTTGATACAGTTGGAGTTTAGCATCATACAATCGAAATGATACTTTCACTTTTGTTACGTCTAGTTTATGCATCGCTTTTCTCTGAATGGACGCTAAGCGTGAGAAGTGCTCAAAACTCTTAGGTTGAGACGGGCTTTCCACTCCAAGTTCTTTTGGTGTTTGCCAGAAAACGTCGTCGTTGGAGATGGTTTGATATGTACACGGAACGCGAATACGCTTCTGCCAGTTATTTTGGTAGATTATTATATCTTGAATTGCTTCTGCATCTCAAGAATGAGTAATTATCATATCTGCTACTATTCCATTTGTGAGGTTCTTGGGCAAACGTCATTGTCTATCCGTGATAGATTATTTCAAATACTTATTCAGAAATTCTTTGGACAAGAATAAAATTCTCCTCCGATTAGGAAATATCATATCTTAATTCAAAGATTTCTTCTAATTGGGTTTTAAAATTTTTGAAATATTTCACAACACTTTGCTTTTTTCTTTCAAAAAAGTAAACATGTTTTTCTTGAAAATCATCGAATAAGAGAGAAAGAAATGTTCGTTCTAACCAATAAGTGAGCTTGGTTTGATTGGGCACATACATCGTTGTTGGCTTGCATTCTTTCTTGTTTGATCTCAAGATCTTTGGAAAAACTCATTTGTATTGAGGCTATCCAAAGTAATCTTCATCCACTTGATTTGGGATGGATTGGAATTGCAAGGTATCTCTTCACCCATTGTTTTAGAAGTAGTAAGCTCAGTTTAGTGCCAAACGAAGATGCCAGCCTGATCTACCTTGTAGCATCTTGAGACTCTGTGCAATGGTAATTCTTTGAATGTTAGGAAAATTCTATGCTTGACATTGGTAACTTTTGTGATGAAGTTATTTGCTAATATCGTTTAAAGAAGGTTATTATCCTTTAGTCGATATCTATAACCTTTCTCCCAAGAGTTGTCTAGGCTCAATTTGGTTTCATGTTGGAATGTAATAAATTGGAAATGGAATTGATGTCTATTCTTCAGCGGATGAGAATATCACTTTGCTTTCACTCATCTTCGATTTCGTTCCAAGCACATTGGTTTTCACCGTTAGAGTTACAACTGCTTGTTCCACACATGTGGATTGCTTAGACCACTTATGCAGGTACCATCTGCTAATTATTTGTCTCATGCTTCTCGTAAGCATCAATAAGATATTCTTCTTTCTTTCTCACATAGTTGGACTTCTCTTCAACTCTATTGTTGTTTGAGTTTTTGCATTCCAGAAGCTAGTGTAAACTTTCCGCATCTAAGCATTTGACGTTTGATTTATGTACCTTGTTTGCATTTTCCCTTACCACGCCTCTTGATGAGCTTTCTCTCTGTTAAGTTGTCTTCATATGTCTAACCTTCGTCCATTACCCAGGCCTTCGTCTCTGAAATGACGCACCACGTTGGATTATTTCGATATTTTTCTTCTTTGCGTCAATTCTTCATCTTGAGAACTTGCTCAACACAATATCTCTTTTCTCTTCTCTTTCTCATAAGCTTGTAGTGATCCAAGAGTTTGCTCTATCGTCATTGTCTCAGTTTTTGTCTTTTCATTACGGTAAAATATGCCAATTTGAATCTAGCGATCTAAGAACTTTCTCTTATTTCACCTATCTAACTTCTCACAATTTCTTTTTAGGTTATTAGTAACGTCAAGACTCTTGAGAAGTATCTGAGATGGAGTTTCACCTTCCTTCATCTGTATGAATCAAATTTCCTCGTCAATTGTGACTGCTTTACTTGTTCTGCTCCTGAAAGAGGTCTGAAGCTTTCTGCTTCTTTAGACGTCTTATCAGCAACCTTCTCAAATGTATCTTCAATTAACTTGATAGATTAAGACGAGAGCTCTTGCTCTCTTTTGAATCTCTCAAACCATCTCTTTGAGCTTGATGATAAAACATCATTCTCTGGTTCAATGAAGCCTTTCTCACTATTTCCCATAATCAATGTGCCCCTAGATAGCATATCTTAACTCCATTGTCATAGTTGTCTTGTGAGCATTGGAATTGGAAGGACACACACTACTTGGCGTTTCAAATGATCGTGTTAGTCTGATACACTTTTGTGGAATGAAAAACTTATTAGAATGGGAAGTGTTTGTGTTTGAAGAGAAGAGATTTTTTAAAGGAAACTTCTTTATACTTTGGATGATTTTGAAAACTTGGGAGTGATACAAAATGAGAAGAGAGTAGAGTCTTTATGCTCCAAATCAAAATATCTACCTATTTTATTCTTAAATTAGATAATTCTAATAAAATTTTGATATTTTATTCTAATTATCTAGATGATTCATGAAAATATCTAGATTTTTATCTTAGGAGGTGAGAATTTTTCCTAGATAATTCTAGACTTGGGTAAATTTGGGCTAACTGATATTAGATTATTAGCATGATTAACAAATCAAGTTTATGTTTCAACACAACCTGTTTCAACTTGAGAGCTTCGAAGAGACATGAAGATTTCATCAGTAGAGATCGACTCAAAGCAGAGGAAAGCTGTTCCAAAAACAGACAACGAAGGAGCGATGATTAATGCTACGACAAAGGTTAAGCTTTTTGCTGAACAATAATCGATGTGCTTATCTAAAGAAAAGCATGGCTTCTTGCTACATGCGACTGGGATTAGGGTGAGTATCAACTATAAACGAATGTAAATTAGTTCGAGGCTTTCCAGTAGGTACAGTAAGGTCTAGTGCGAAGGTCAAGGTGTTAACGAGGCTTTGACAGCGATAAGCGTTTAGGGATGCTAGGATTGTGCTGACATGAGCCTGAAGAAGTGTCTGCACGGAAGTGTTTGAGAGGGTGAAGAAGAAAGCTTTGAGAAAGGTATGTGTAGATGAAATGGAATAGAGGTTTGTGATGTGAATGTGAAGAAAGAGAAGAAGAAGAAGTTGGTGTTGGGAAGTCCCCCCCAAACCTGTCAAGGATAAGCCAGAATCGCGATCAAAAAAAACGAAAAGAAAAGTAATAATAACAGGAGAAGGAGGAAGATGGAAGATGATAAGTTTTGTTTGTATGACAAGAGAAAGGTCATTGCCATTGCTTGAGCAGAGGAAACAGTTAACTAAACGTTAAGTTAGTAATGGGATATATCAGCGTGGGCAAGTTCTGTATTCCTAGTGTTTAGACTTGTAAGAGATTGATCAAAGATTGTTTCCCTGTCTAAAGGGTTATTGATTAAGGAAAGGAGTCAGAAGGTGATTTATTACCATTCCACGACGGAGAGCTGCAGTTAGCTGCTTCTAGTATGAGAAATTGGTTCTTAAGATTATATATAGCTGAAGTTACCCTGGATAAGAACAACTAGATGTATTGAAGAGTATTGGAATCTGAGAAAGCATTTGGAGAACTGGATCTTTTTATTTGCGCAGCTTGTTCAAGAACCATGTAGGGTTTTGATTCTGATTCTTACTTGGAACCTCATGCTGGATGAAAATATACAGATATGATGGAAGATGACAGATAACATGGTGAAGTGCCAGAGCTCCTTTGAATTAAGCAGCGATAAGTTAAGAAATGGGTGCATTAGTATGTTTAATCTGGGAGTAAATTCTCATGTCTAAGGCAAGGAAGCAAGCTCTGTTTCCCTGAAGATGCTTCAAGAGAAACTGTATGAAGCCTGCATTGTGTGGACTTGAATGAGTAAGCAAGCTGCAGAGATACGAAGGCTGTAAGATCGTGACTTCTACAAGCTCTATGCACTTGGTCAACCATTTTGAAATGCGAAGTTTTGTGGAAAGGGAATTAGAAAGTGATGTGTGTTCAGGAGGTATTTCTGACCTTATAACAAAGCTGAGGATAGCATGGAGAGAGGTAATGCAGATTTGGAAAAGATGAAGAACCTCGTTTAACGGAATTCAATATGATAAACAGAAAAACATGCTGATAAGATGAGTTTAGATGAAGTTCTGTTTTCGTGAAGAGACTGGGTGGAGAGCAGCTATATGAGTCTCTCAAGATTAAATCGTCTTGTGGGTCATTGCTATATGAAGGTCTATAGGTGGTATAAGCCTTTGGTTCTCAATTGGAAGGAATGTTTAGAGGTTGCGTGAAAAATTTGACTGCTGGAGCTTCTGCTCTACTGATATACGTGTGTGGTAAGAATCATTGTTAACAGGAGAGAATGCACATTGAAGGTATACTGTGTTGTAATTTGTTCTTTTTGCTTGGATGGGGTGTGATAATAAAAAGATTTGTGATAACTGCAAAACTCGGGGTTCAAGATTGATAGATAGTGCATTGCATAGGAATGAGTATTTGTTGATGCAAAAGATGGAGAACGGTGGTCTGATCCTTTCCGGTTATAGCTAACAGATTGTTCAGCGAGACGAGCTCCAAACTGCCGATGTCTATGAGAATATGTAATTTTCTGGTCTGGTTGATGAAACATTCTCCTAGTAGGTATCAGTGGATAAGTGAAGTAGTAGTATAATTCTTGTTTGTTTGGGAGTGGTGGTGTTCATTTTATCTCCTCCCTTTAGTTTTCGGTTTAGTCTTTGGCTCTGAGATATTCAGTGGTAGGCTGAGACTCGATGGGATTTAGTCTAGAGAAAGGTTATATAGATGGTGATTACTTCTCTTCTCTTTTATATTGGTTATTTGTTGTTGTTTTTTTTTTTTACAACATAAAGCTCTGTCGAATCATTTTTTTAGTTATGTTGATGTAGTTTAGATTTTTTGTGTAATGTTTGGTTGTACCATTGACTTTCAGAATTGTTTTTTTTAATTTTTTTCACAGAAGATAAGGGGCCCCCTTTTCTCAGAGTAATATAAGTGTCAAGTCATAACAGGAGAGCTAAACTAAAATAGCTAGAGGTACTATAAAAAGTGTAATTGCCTAACAGCTGCTTCCTGTTTCCTTACACAAACTTTCTGGTCTTCTAATTCAGAACGATATGGCTGTTGCATTATACAAAATGATGTTTTTGTTTTAATCAATAACAATTTTATTGTGATGAATTTGTTTGATACTATTAACCAGTACGCAATAATAATTCGACTACTATTACACATATAGACAAAGATTATTACGGCTGATACAACAGGAATACATCTTTCAATCTATTTTTATAGCAGACGGTAAACACATACATACGAGTCCAAAATCTAACCTATTCTAAACTCAAATTTAGACCCTGATCCTAAACCTAAATCCTAAAACTCTGAACCAAATTCTAAATCTTAAACCTTAAACTCAAACTCCAAATTTTAATCCTAAAACTCTGAAGCCAAACTCTAAACCCTAAATCCTAAACCTTAAACTCAAAATTTTAAAACCCTAAACCCAAACCCTAAATCTTAAATTCAAATCCTAGATCTTGAACCCAAACTCTAAACACTAACCAAATACTATACCCTAAACCTACAACCTAAACCCTAAATCTTAAACTCAGACCAAAACCTTAGACTTTGAACCCAAATCCTAAATCCTAAACCCTGAACCTAAGTTTGGGTTCAGGGTTTAGGATTTAGGGTTTGGGTTCAGGGTTTAAAGTTTGGGTTTAAAATTTAGATTTAGGGTCTAGAGTTAAAATTTAAAATTTAGGATTTGGGTTTAGAGTTAGGATTTGAATTTAAGTCAAGGGTTTGATTTTGATTTTCAAAAAAAAAATATTACTTTTAAGCTATTTTGATTTTCTAAAACATATTTAATAATTTTTATTCATTAATCTACGTAATATTTTGATTAGTAATTAGAAGTCAGGTGAATTTAAAAGTTACCCTAGGAGATGAACCTAAGTTGTCTCATTAAATAATATGACAGAAAATAGACATAGGTTTTAGGGCAACTCTTTAGAATAACTTAATTCCATTTTAATTAATTTTGTTTCCAAAAATACCGCACTTTTCTTTCAAAAGAAAAAACACCACACTTAAATTTTTTTTATTAGTACTGTCTACTGGATAATTTTTTAAACTTTTGACGCCTCCATTTTTGCGTGTTAATGATAGCTCCATATTGTTAAGTTATAAGTTTCTTATGTAAAGAATGTTTTTCTCCTGGTCAATAGTATTTTACGAATCTTGTAAAGGACAACGCTACGCTACTAGGATTTGTGAATCCTAAAAATGTAGAAATGTATTTATTTTTCACGAAATACATGTATATTTTTTTGTCTGCTTAAAAAATGACATGTATATATAAAAGTCCGGTCTCTCTCTCCCCGGTGTCTCACATGGGGAAGAGATGAGATGAAACCTTCTCTTTTGTTTATTCTGATAGTCAGATCAGAGCTTTTGTTTATGTAATCTAGTCATTTACCAACGGTTTTGATGAAAAGCATCTTTAAGGCAACGATCAACGAGTCCGGTGGCGTGGTTATATCAAATCAAATTTGCTGGCGACGCTACTCAACAATCCCCCATTCCCTTAGGCGGCGCGTCCAAGGTGCGTGAACGCAGGTGAAAGACATGCAAATGTGTTGATCGACGCGTGTCTTGCTCCTTCAAAATTAACTAACGCATGTCAAGCTAAAGCGGTTACGGAAGATAGGGGTGGGCCATTTTACCCGATACCCGAAGTCGCACCCGAACCCGATCCAAAATCCGAACGCGAAATCCGAACCGAAATAGTAAAATACCTGAATGGGTATTGAATTAGGTGAGATTGAATATCCGAACCTGAAGGGTAATATCCGAATCCAAATGAATATCCGAAAATAACCGAACATATGTATACTTTCCTTATATTTTTAGTTTACATCTCTCAATTTATTTAAAATATTTATATATTGATGTTACACGTACTTTAAAATCATATAATATACATATAATTACGAATAAAATGATTTGACACTCAATTTAAATGTATGCCAAGCTTTTTGTTTCATGCAAATTCAGGGAGACAATTGTAGACCCAAACTTGAAGAACCTGAATGAAGGCCTTCAATAGCATAAGTCCTTTCCAACTTTGGCAACCTTCACTGAGTCCATCAAGAATTTAAACGCAACTCTTCCCCAAGGGTAATCTTCAAAGCACCTAGATCCATCCACTAACCTAGCGAGGCTAGCTCGTGTGGGTGTCGAGGTTCTTGGTGGCTTCGATGAAACCAGCATAGATAGCTAAATACCCTAAACGTAATCGATCGTGTCGAGACTATGTTCCGCACTTCTGACACGCAGCAGTTAAATTCATCAATACTTTGCCCCCAGTCGATATGCACTCCCAGCCGTCCCCAAAATGCTTTCATGTCATTTGTTACCTCAACCAACGGATTCTCAAGATCTTCACATACTCACAGTTCAGGCCAGTTATCTCTTCAAATTCAAGCAGAGAAAACCTCACTGGTTGAACACCTGCTAGACTCCAAAATTCATACTTCTTCTTGCACTCGAGCTGAAAACACAGTATATAGTGCACCAGCCTCGAAACCCATCCAAAATCCAATTCGTGGAACTTCAAGAACACTCCCAATCTCGAGTTTTTGAGCTCCTCCCATTCGTTTTCATCGAGTGCATTTTTAAGAGCAGGAAAGAGCTTGCTCTCATCACTGTAGTAAGCAATGCTTTTAGACGGGACATGTTCCTGCCCTAGAGTGTACAGCCTCGGTGGAAATCAAGCTTAGCCATTTTGTAACCTGCACCAAAAAAACACAAACAAAGAATTATACAAGTGAAGTCTACAAATTCAAAACATCAGTCCACATGAAAAGTCTACAAACTCAAACATCAGTGTACACGAGAAGTCCTATAAATTCGAACATCAGTCTACACGAGATGTCTACAAATTCAAATATCAGTCCACATAAGAAGTCTACAAATCCAAACATCAGTCCACATAAGAAGTCTACAAATCTAAACTCAGTCTACATGAGAACATCAGTCCACAATTCAAATCATTAGTCTACAAATTCAAAACATCAGTCCACAAATTCAAATCATTAGTCTACAAATTCAAATCATCAGTCTACAAATTCAAAATGAAGTAAACTGACGGGAAGTAGACTGATCGGAAGTAAACTGACCGGTTATTAGTTAAACGAGAGATAGAGATGAACAAAGAGACGTACGCCGGAAAGATGAAGGACAGACCCTCACCGGATATGTATGAGAGATTACAGAGAGATGAAGTAGAAGCCGTGATACTGACCGGAACCAGAGATTTTGACGAGAACCGCTCAGATCTGAAAAGAGAAAAAGGTAAAGGTGTCACTTTTTATTGACAGAGAAGTAAAGCCGAGACATTAACTTACCAGAGCGACGGAGCATACAGAGACGGAGCGGAGCGGACAGAGACGGAGCGGACAGAGACATAGCGGACAGGAAACAGCGTGGAACGAGTTCGCCGGAAACCGCCTGGTAACTTTATTTAACATCGATTGGGGGAATGATTAGGGTTTTTTTACCCGAAAATCTTGAGAAATCGAATTATATGCTGGGTAACTTTTCTGGTTAGGTTAAAAAAGATTTGGTTTAACTCGATTAGGTTGAAATTATATTGGTTAAATCCGGTTAGGTTAAACTGTGTGTAGACTGAAAAAAAGGTCTACGTGTATGTAGACTTTATAATATGTCTACGAACCCCTTAACCACAAATCTCAAACCGTAAATGTTTTATTTGATCATCAAACTATATTGGTTAAATCCGATTAGGTTAAACTGTGTGTAGACTGGAAAAAAGGTCTATGTCTATGTAGACTTTATAATATGTCTGCTAACCCCTTAACCACAAATCTCAAAACGTAAATGTTTTATTTGATCATCAAATTATATTGGTTAAATCATGTTAGGTTAAACTGTGCGTAGACTGAAAAAAAGGTCTACATCTATGTAGACTTTATAATATGTCTACGAACCCCTTAACCACAAATCTCAAACCGTAAATGTTTTATTTGATCATCAAATTATATTGGTTAAATCTGGTTAGGTTAAACTGTGTGTAGTCTTCTTATAAAGTCTACAACGATTTTATTTTTTTCCTTTTATTTTTTACAAAATTTAATATATGATTTACTAAATATGTTTAATTATTTTTATTTTTAATTTTATAGTCATAATATATGATTTTTTTTTATAAATATTTAGGAGTTTTTTTTAAACACCAATAAGAATAGATTGAAAAAAAGGTCTACTACTATGTAGACTATATAATATGTCTACGAAACCCTAAACCACAAATCTCAAACCCTAAATGTTTTGTTTGATCATCAAACAGTTTAAATTACTTTTTCAAATATCAAAATTATACAAAATGTAAACCACTAAACATTAATAAGCAGATTTAAGTCAATAAAACCAAAAAATCAAAATCTAAAATCTATGGAATCTACTACCAAAAGGCATAACATGTTACAACCTATTGTTTCTAACCCTTGAACATTGTTTAAAACATGGTTACCAAATTAGTATATGTTCTTTAAAAATGTTTAATTATATAATTTTTTTTACTTCATATTATCCATTATATTAATGATTAGTTAAAAATATTACAACAATTATTTTTATACATTTTTAAAATTAAATTATTAGATAAAATTATGGTATAAAGTACATACCAAGTCTACCGAATGAATAGACTTCGTACGAAGTCTACATATATATAGACTTCATCTGTTACATGTAGACTAACAAAAGATAGAAACGTAAAATACACTTTTGTTTTTTTGTTTGGTTATAAGGGTTAAATAGTACTTTTATCACCTTTGTAGGTTGGTTTTGCATTTGATTGAAATTTTAGGTTGTTTTTAGCAAATCCCCCAAAATTTAAAAACAATAACCAAACTAGTGTCTTTTTTTTTTTTGAAATATTATCTCCAAATCTATTAATCATTCAATCTATCAAAATAAAAAAAATTAGTTAAGTGAAATTTATATTTTTATATACAACTTGAGAAATGAAAATTTTATTTTTTTTCTTTCAAAATGTAAATATCCGAATACCTGACCCGAAATAATCGAATCCGAACTAAAAATACCCGAACCCGACCCAAAGTATAAAAATACTCAAACGGATTCTACACCTCTATGCCGAAATACCCAATAATCTGAAATACCTGAGCTTGATGTAATTTTGGGTCGGGATTGGGCCGTTGTACTGAGCTTGTAAACTTACTCATTTGGGTATCTTAATAATATGAAAGTAGACAAAAAAATGTATAAAAGTCCAAATGACTAGATTTGATCATAAATTCGCAGTGCGACAATTTTTTTTTCTACAGAACTTTACATCAGTCGATTTCGATTTGGGATAAGCATTTATTTTTCTTCACTTTTGACATAGAGAAATCCCTAAGATAGTCTCTTTTGATTTATTTCAACAAAAAGATTCTGAAAAAAAGATAATTTAAAGAAATTTTATTAAAGGGTAAATAAACATTTATATATTTAAAATTAATTAATTTAAATTTAGAATTAAAGAACCAGTTTAAAAGCTTTTTAAATAAATAAATAAATATTAAAAATTTGAAAATAAAAAAAATAAAAATATTTTCAAAAACATTTTTAAATTTCAAAACAAAATAAAAGACTTTAAAAAATCAAAAAAAAATCAAAGAAAAAATATAAAAATTCGAATTTGAAAATATATGATTAAAAACTATAAAATAAATTTTATTTTTATTATTTGGTTATATTAATTTTTTTGATCAAAATTATTTGGTTATATTACTATATTTATAAATCATGAAATAAAAAAGTTATTTGTTTCTTTAATAAAATATATTTTAGTCATTTATTTTTTGAAAACTCTTTTAAGGATAAAAACTTAAAATATATTATTTGACAGAATTGTCCTTTGGCATATGGTTTTAATTGTTCTTACGTACATACATTGACCACCGAATATTAAATCAGTTATTACTATTTGGCGCGACCTTGGCTTATATTGTCATCGAAAACAATCTAGAAGGCCAAGGAGATGAGATAATTATTATTTTAAGAACTTTCTATTCTTACCCAACTCAACGTACCATATATAGAGTAATGGAATTTGATTTTAATTGAACTAGCCACCACGTTGATGATTTATATAAAATCCAGAGTCAAATTTATAGTTCTATGTATATGAGTTAGAGTAAAACAAAAATAAATTGTATTTGACCTTTTAAAGATCTTACACTTCAGAAATTGTTAATAAATAGCAATTGAACATGGTAGGAAGAGATTTATTAAGTATTAATTTGAAAACATGGCACAAAAAAGACGAAGATAATATTATTAAGAAGAATATATGTTTGTTCGTTGCTGGATAAAAGAAATAATAATATTTTGGAGTTTGGATCTTTGACCCAAGAATGTTCGGTTACTTAATCAATAGGCAATTGAAAAATAAATTTCTTCTTTAAACTTTCGGGTTGGGAAGATGCACTTTTCATCAGTTAGTATGTTCTTTCGTGTATTTGTTATCGGTATATATCAAGAAAGAATATTTTTATCGACCTATAACAAATCTTCTTTAACTATATATACTCATAAATACATTCAAATTAAGATTAAAGCTGTACAATTAAGATTAAAAATTAGAGTAATTTTGGATGTCGCAGACTGGAACTCAAATTAAATCATTAGTTTATAAATTTATTTCACGAAATGATTGAGTTAAATGTTTATAAAATATTAATTTCAGTTTCATAAGATGTGTATTAGAAGTATAAATACAGTTTATAACTTTATATATGTTCTTTCATTAGCAAATAGTTTTGAATTTACATAAAAGTCCAGCAGTACTTTAGTCTTTATATATGTTCTTTCATTAGCAAATAGTTTTTGAATTTACATAAACTAGATGTTCTCAACTCTATTTGATATCCATGCTCTATCTATTTTCTTTTAAGTTCCTTCGGTTTTTGAACTCAGAGGAGAGAATCGTGAGGCAAAGAATTCATGAATCAATCGAAATGGTCAACAAAAGCTTACGATACGTTTGATGTATTAAATCAATGTGAATGAGAACTTTGTTAAGCTCTTTTCCCTATTCTTTTGACCAGACTTTTGCATAACATGCCTTATTATGTATGCCATGCCATGCGCGTTCTTCCTTTTGGTCCAGTACTTTTAATCCAGTGATAACAAAAATCATAGAAAGTCATCAAAACATTTATAGTTACATATCTAATGTAGAAAAAAATTATATATACAAGAAAAGTGGAACTACTTTGATATATACAAAAATTGATATATACATATTATCTAATATGTTATTTTTCGCATAATCGAATCCTTTATCTAGTATAACTTTTATTTCTAACTGTCACTTTAATTTGTTGATGAAACTTCATTTATCTCTAACTGTCACTTTGTTGATGAAACTTCAAATCCATGGGACACTGCGTTGCTTTCACTGATATCCTGATTTTCCCCAATTTACTCCAAATGCGATTTAGTTCTTCTTTTCTCATTTCTTTTCATTTTTATGATTCTATCTACCACCATTTTTGGTTGAATGTCATTATATAACATTAACTATGTGATAAAATGGTCAAACTAGTTGAAAGCTAACAGTTGCAAACTTGATTTGGGCTACGTCAAATATTGTGATTCTATATGTACGGGTTTTTGCTTATTTTTTTTTCTCTATCATAATTGATTTTGATACTGACAGAAATTAGATACAATTGTTGAAACAAATATCATAATTCAATTTTTTTTATTTCAAAATTTCTTCTAGTTTCTACATTAATTAGAGATCTATGGATTAGTTAAAAAAACTAGAGATCTATGAAATATTTCTTATGTTGAGGCTGAGTTTAGCATCTCTATTTATTTCCACTTAAATAAATATTTACACGTCAAAAAATAGATAGGCCATTAGCTCAAATAACTAATATTAACAATTCCTCTATAAATAGAAAAGCTCACTATTGTAGGATAAAGAGATTTTGAAAGCCAAAGAATTTGTTGTTCAAAAGAAATGAAAGCCAAAGATTTTAAATAAATAGAGTTTCTTTGAGAGAAATTGCTCTCAGGAAAATTGTTTTTTAAAGAATGTTAAATTATATTTAAAAAAAAAACTGTTTTGCAACTGCCATGTTTCTAATTCTGGCTCATAACTGCCATGTGTCTAGGTCATATGCGAGAACCTATCCATGTAAGCTCGTCCACCATCCAAGATAGATCATCCAATGAACTCGTCCAAGTGAGCGCATCCTTGCCTAGCCGCAATGTTCCCAGCTGATCATTTCTACATGTCACTTAATCAAATTATTTCACCTGTTTTACTAATTACGAATGGTTTAATTCTCTTTTGAGGATACGTCATGAGACACATCTATAAACACTAATTCATGACACATCTATAAACACTAAACACCACCACTCTCTTGTTAACTCCCACCTACAACTTTATTAACAGAATTTTCCTTATGTTGACTATCCGAATCACTGTTCAAATATTTTGTTGGAATTCTATTAATATATCCCACTTCGTGTTGGTTAAGTATCTTTGAGCAATATACATTTGACGTGGCAATCTTCCACTCATGAGCTAATTTTGGGGTGCATGAACTAATTTTTGGGTGTGAGTTATGCTTGTTACTAATATGGTACTAAAATTCATGGTAAAGATTCAGCATATAATTTTTCACATAAACAGTTTTCTACCTATGTAGCTTGTAAAAGTGGTTCATCTTGCTGTGATATTTCCGAATTGTTGAGTTTGAATTGTTTCCACTAGACTGTTGTCCACCCGCATTTTGAGAGAGGCTATTAATATCTCACATGGTGTGGGGATTTAGCATCCTTATTAGAGCATCTCCATCAAGCCCTCTTGTTTTTTATGGGGTCCACCCTCAAAATAAAAAGATAGAAGGAGTGTTCTCCAACGGTGATCCTCAAATTTTTTCTCTTAAAAACTTATATTTTACACTTTAGTCCTCAATTTACTTAATAGTTAATTGTAATCATTAAAATTTAATAAAAAACAATAAACACACATTAATATATAATATTGACATAATTAGTAAACAGATTTAAAAGAAATGGAGGCTGAAAATAAAATGGTTCAGCTACACATGCAAAATCAAGCAAAAAAATTAGCTATAAAAAAATGGAGGCTGAAAATAAAATCTTGTTGAAAAATTTAAACTCCATCAATGATATCAACACTCACCAGTTTATCCAATCTCAACAAGCAAGAATCATACAAAAAAGAACTCGGCAACAACAAATCGAAGAGAATGCTCCAAATTTATATCGAGAATACTTTAGTGATCTTGGAGGTTCAAGATCAAATTTACGTGATTATTAGTATTGTAATATATTTTTCAATGTGTAATATTTCAGCTTATGGATTTACTTGAATATTAGTATTGTAAGATATATTTTATTGTGTAATATTTCAGTTTATGGAACTTTTATTTTGATGTAAAATATTATGATTGTATTATAATTTTGTATTTGTGTTAAATTTTGGAAATATACTGTGTGAAATAATATATTTAAATTATACTTATATTAATATTAGTATATATTGGTATACAATATTTATTAACATATTAATATTATTTAAAATAATTTTATAATACTACAGTTATAATATTGAACTGACAATATAATTAAAATAGTAAAATGTCAAATAAGAAATAATAAGTACACAATCACTAAATATATATAAATAGAAGGATTAAAGTGAAAGTAAATAGTGTTTTTAAGGGGCGCTACAGTGCTCCCTCAAATTTGAGGGTGTACTGTTCACCTCCTTAAAATTTGAGGGGATAAAAGTCTGTTGAAGAGCAAAAAACTTCAAAAAATGAGGGGATAAGGGTCTGTTGGAGATGCTCTTAGAGCATCTCCAACAAGCCCTCTCATTTTTTATGGGGTTCCACCCTCAAAATAAAGGGATAGAGAGAGTGTTCTCCAACGTTGATCCTCAAATTTTTTCTCTTAAAAACTTATATTTTACACTTTATTCCTCAATTTACTTAATAGTTAATTGTAATCATTAAAATTTAATAAATAAACAATAAGCACACATTAATATATAATATTGACATAATTAGTAAACAGATTTAAATGTAACATCAAATTATTTATAATAAAAGATTAAAAACATAAAATTACATATAATAATAAAACACAAACAATTCAAATTACAATATATATATATATATATGAAATACAACACTAATCAATACGATTGCTTCCGTAATGCTCCCATATATACTCAATCAAAGCATTTCAATGTGTAATATTTCATCTTATGGATTTACTTGAATATTAGTATTGTAAGATATATTTTATTGTGTAATATTTCAGTTTATGAAACTTTTATTTTGATGTAAAATATTATGATTGTATTATAATTTTGTATTTGTGTTAAATTTTGGAAATATACTGTGTGAAATAATATATTTAAATTATACTTATATTAATATTAGTATATATTGGTATACAATATTTATTAACATATTAATATTATTTAAAATAATTTTATAATACCACAGTTATAATATTGAAGTGACAATATAATTAAAATAGTAAAATGCCAAATAAGAAATAATAAGTACACAATCACTAAACATATACAAATAGAAGGACTAAAGTGAAAAGTAAATAGTGTTTTAAGGGGCGCTATAGTGCCCCCTCAAATTTGAGGGTGTACTGTTCATCCCCTTAAAATTTGAGGGGATAAGGGTCTGTTGGAGAGCAAAAAACTTCAAAAAATGAGGGGATAAGGGTCTGGTGGAGATGCTCTTAGGCAATATATACATGATGTTATAATTCTCCACTGTTAAGCTAAGTTTTGGTATGAGTTAGACCCATTACCCATTTTCTATGGAGATAATTGGTTGAGATGTAACAAGTAATTTAACTTTAATTTTTATTTACGACCATAAAATTTATCAATCATACGTTATTTAGTTTTTAAAACTAATAAAATAAAATAAAAATTGTTGTAGGCAACTTTATCTTATAGAGCATTATTTTGTAAGCTACACGAAAATATGATATCAATCATAAATTAATGAGATAATTTTTGCACATATTCTTAGCTGATAGCATGATATTATTCAGATTGAGATATCATCAAGTAAAGACACACACTATTATTATTTATACAAATTGTAAACTATTTGTTTAACACGAGAAATAATCTGTTACAAATATTATCTGTAAGTTTTAAAATAATGAACAAACATATATATGGTACATCTTATTGATATTAGTTACATCTACTTCATGTAATCAAAACAAACACATCGGCGATTCAACCAATACCCTGAGATGAGGTTATGACTTCTACGGCATTCTAGAAAACTTCCAAAACTACTATGTCAACTATTTTCGATAACTGTGAAATGTCTTGTTCAAATACTATTTCATCATTTTTTTTTTCAGAAGTCTTCTTTCCATTCAACTGCACGTGAGAATCATTAGCTGATTGATACACCACCAACTTTACTCAACCTTCGAAGTCTTCTTTCTTCTGTAGTAGAGATTTATATTAGAAATATGATTTGACTCTGATCAATAATTTTCAAGAGTATATATTATACATCTTAGGTCGGCTCGGTTGTAATAATACAAATATAGCATGAAAAACATGGCGCACCAAACGAATGAAATTCTTCGCGTTAAAACATTTATATAAGCATACTAGATGATTCAAGCACAGATACAAATATTTACGTAATAATTGAACTATATAATAATTAATAAATAATTTCTATTTTTTATAAGTTTTAAGTTATTTTGTCATATATATGTATAATAAAATATATTATGCATCATTATGTTTTCATCTTAATTATTAGATATGTTATTTCACATATTATTTTTATTATTTTAAATATTTATTTTTAATATGTTTAATTGCATCTATTATTTCAAATTAAACTATGAGTTTTATTAAAAATAGATTATTATTTTCTTAAATTCATATAGTTCACTTCATTCTCTTATATTTATAAATGTATATGTATATTTTGTATAAATTGGTATGTATTATTTTTAAAAATATGAAACATAAATACTACATTAGAGTTGCATTAATAAACATAACTTGTAATATTTTGAAAATCCACACACTAAATCATAATATTTGGTTGATTTGATTGTTCATATTAAGAATGGTTGCTTATTCATATTTAGTATATTGGATTGTATCAATTTTCTTGAAATGTTGTGAAAATTAGACTAAAATAAGGACGACGATGATAAAAAAGACTAAACTAAGGACATCTTGTTAATTAGATTTTGTTTACTTTGATCTTAAGATGATAAATATTTTTAAATATTATATGTAATTTGATATATATTATTTTTGATAAAATCTCACTGTTGTGATTAATATTGAGGCGTTACAGAATCAACATGAACCAAAGAGACATCTTCAAAGTTATAAGCGGTGGTGGCCATTGAAGAAATAGAGATGATGGAAGGAATGACGAATGTAGTGGTTGTGGAAGAAGAGATGACCGTGTGGCCGTAGAAGAAACATAGATTATGATGGTTGTGGAAGAAATACGACGGTGTTGTACAGTCAGCAACGACGGTTATCTTTTACAAGAACTAACAGATCTGAAAAAAAATCTAAATAAAAAAATAGTTAAAAGAAAAGGATAATATGGAAAAAGAAGAGCGGATAAGTTTCAGAAATAGAAAAAGAAGAAGAAGATTACAGGAGACGAGAAGAGAAGAATTGTGAAGAAAAAAAGAAGGGATAAAGGTAATAATCTCTCAAATAGTCTCATTTTATAGATCGTTATTTATTTTTTACATGATGGATACTTTTTATCTGTTTGTAGTTGTTTTTTAAGCATTCGATTGTTATGATTTTTATTAACAATACACAAATATTTCAATAAAGAATAAATATGAGTTCACTACAGAAAAATCATATTACATCATATTAATAGTATCAGAAAATAAATGATTTTAACTTAAATCACTTATTTCAGTTGTTGGATTGCCATTGAAAAGAGTAGAAATTTATATTGAGAGAAATTGCAAGAAGTAAAGGGAGCTGTGTTATTAGATAAGTTTCAGAAGGCAATGGCAGTCATGGAAGTGTCTGATGTAGCTTGTTAGTGTTTGGGGAAGTGATGAGATGGTCAAAACGTTTAAGTCTTGGATGAGTCTATGTGATACTTGCGGTATAAACACCTTCTAAGGGCATCATTATCCCTAGAACCTCTAATGGGGTTCTTAATTTTTTTTTTTTTTTTTTGCTGTTTTAAAAAAAAAGAAAAAAAGTTAAAAAACGAACCAATCACGGGCCGCCACGTGTCATTGGGGCCCGCAAACAGTGTAAGAAACTCTTTAAAACTGGTTCTTATTTAGTAGTTTTTAGAAGCGGTTCTTGCATTGTTCATGGGTCCCACGTGTCAGTAGGGCCCGCGAACAGTGCAAGAACCCCTCCTAAGAACCCCGGATAATCATGCTCTAAGGCTGTTTGTATTGGAGTTGAGTTGCAGGATGTGGAAACTATTGGGGTGAAAGAATTATTTTATTTCCCTATATGACACGTTCTTACTCTTTCTTTTTTTACTATCAAAATCTGTACCAATTTCTTTTTCCCTTGCTAATGATCAAATTCAAAAAAAAAATATCAGATGATATTTTAAGATGTAAAACCTAAACCGACTGATGACAAAAAAAGAATCTAAACCGACCAAAGTTTACTGGAATTGGTATTACATAGTTCTTTGTTCTTAACTAAGTTGATTTGCTCTTTTTATTGTTAATGGATTATATTTTAGTTAATCATTTTTTTTGTTTCTGCTTCATTTATAGATTTTGCTTACAAAACAAATTCAGTTTTAAAATTTGAAAAGATAATTGTGAGTTTAATCAGATGTAATTATACAATATCAATGTGTATCTCCCTCCAAAATTTTAAAAGCATAATATCTAATTATTAAGAAGTCTTTAAAAGCAATAAAAATAAATACAAAAGGTTAGAGAGAAAGGCAGTCGGAGAAATGGCTCCGGGGAAACAGTTTCTCGCCTTCATCTTATGATCCATGTGTTAATAATATGTAACTTTCCATCTCTGTTTCATTGTCAATCAATAATTCCAAACCTCTGTAAGTTATGTTTGTAGAATCGAGATCCAGCGAAAACACAAGGCACAAAGTAATTCCAAAAACACGTATCTCTTTTATTAGAAATCCTTAACACAATTTCTTACAAACTTGTTTGATCCGAATTACACGACTCGTCACGGATCGATTCCTAACACACCCAACTTGCGTGAACCAACCCATGTTGATCACATCTACAAATCACTCACTTTATGAAACCCCAAAATCCCCTTTGTATTTCTGTGAGAATTAGCACGTCAAAAGCCCTAACCTTAATTCTAGGAAAACCAAGATATATAGGAAATAATCTTTTCCTATTATCTAATATATTATCTCCTATATTTTAGCATCACCAAATCTTCCAATTTGTGATTTAATATGCTTATTTAAAGCATATTTTCGTCATCCAAACATATGGAAGTATTCCACATCATCACATCTTCATGTTTCCTTTTTATTCTCTGAAGCGTGTATCACACCTCATTTTCCATGTGTAACACACATACACGAATCAAAACTCCACCACTGCAGTAACCTATCAAGCTCCAAATTCTTGATCTTACATTCTCCCCCTTTTTCACTGAGTTTTACAACTCAAGCTCACGAACCTTTAAGCACACTATGCATCATGCACTTCATCAAAGTATTTATCTTGAACTCCCCCTGAATCAAGTATCATCTCCCCCTGCTTGAGTGAAAAACTCTGTGAAAAACTTCATGATACTTGTTGGAACATCACACTCTCAATGCCTTATAGTAGAAGTCCATCGAACTGGTTCTTCAGCTTCAGCATATTGATTTCCAATCTGAGTGTATGACACATTGGTATGCTTGTGTGACACACCTTTCGTAAACTTAGGATACATATCCTTCTTAGCTATCCATATATGTCCATACCTTCTGGGTTCCACATAACAAAGGTTTATCCTCCAAGCTCGCTCAATCTGATTTCTACGAGCATAACAATAGACAACATTATGTCCGATCTTACCACAAAAGTGACAGCCATTCATTCGCTTAGCAACAACTTTTATGTCTTCTACCTTCGTTTTTGACACTGATTTTGATGGTTCTGCAGCTACTGATATGCTAGTTTGTTGTGATGTATCTTTTGGTTTATCATCAGATTTTTCTGCAGCTTTTATGAACTTTATCCCATCAGCCTTGTCATGATCTTGATCTTGTGAAGTAGTGCCTTTGTAACCCAAACCCCAATTGATTTTGGGAGATTGACCAACCGATAGGATATGATCCAAACTAGCTGAACCAGTGTTTAACATTCTTACTTTCTTGTAGTTCTCAATAAGTTGTCTTTCCAAAAGCTGACTCTTCTCAAGTTCTTGATTTAACAGTTGTTTCATCTGATGAAACTTTACTTCAAACTCCTGTTGAACTCGGTTCTTCTCTGCAATAACTCTTTTAAGAGACTGAAGCTCAACTTCATCATCATTCTTTGTCACCATACACTTTGATTCGCCCTTCGTACCAGTTTGTTCCATCTCTAGGGTGTTGACTTGAGCTTTTAGTATAGCTTTATCCTTGATGAGTTGCATGTTTTCTTCACTCAGTTTAGCAAATTGACCAAAAAGGATCTGATACTCAGCAAAAGATCTGCATTTAAATCACTTTCTGTATCACTGTGTGACGCATCAGAATTGGTGTGTAACACACACGACGTACGAGATTCACCTTCAATGATGTCTTTTTCAGATCCCACAACTCCATGAAGAGCGACGAAATTGAGAGCATCTGCTTCTCTTTCTGACTTTTTATCAGTGTAACTTCTCTTTATCTTCATCTTTTTTGTGTTCACACAATCTGACTTTATGTGCCCATAACCATTACATCCATTACACTTGATTTCTTTTCTCTTGAATGATGGACACACTGTTTTGACATGTCCAATACCATGACAATTAAAGCACACCACTTCATGCTTTTTATGTCTTTCTTCTTCTTAGGCAGTGTGTCATTGGACATCTTAAACAAAAGATTCATGGTTTCTTCAAGTTTTTGAATCATTAGGTGAATAGATTCTTCAAGTTTTGGAGCTCTTTGGATGTTTTCTTCAACTGTAACTCTTGAGTTTTGAATGGGCTTCGACAACTTAGATTCTAATTCCATCTCCTCAGCCTTTAAAATCCCTACGACCTCAGCAAACTTCAGCTCATCAGTGTTCATCGTCAAAGTTATCGCCGCTTTATGTGCTGCAAACTTTGTAGGTAAACATCGCAAAAGTTTCTTCACCAATTTTGCATCTTCATATTTTTTACCTAAAACTTGTGCTTCATTGGCTATGGAGCTGAGCTTGGCACTGAAGTCTCCTATCTTCTCTTCATCGGTCATCCTTATGTTTTCAAACTGTGATGCAAGCAAGTCCAATCTTATCCTCCTAACATTCGCAGTACCTTCAAAGGCGTTTTGTAATATATTCCAAGCCTCTTTAGCTGATTCACATCCTTGTATTAGCTCAAATTGCTTACCATCTACAGAACTAAAGATTGTGTCCAATGCTTTAGCATTAAACTTTGAAAACTTTTTCTCTGTTGCAGTCCACTTTGTCTTTGGCTTAGGTGTCTTTAAACCATCTTCTAGCATCACACATGGTTCTTCCCATCCAGTTTGAACAACTGTCCAGATATCTTCATCAGCTCCACGTAAGTTTGCTCTCATTCTGACTTTCCAATACCCATAATTCACGTCATTAAGCAGCAACATATTATGTGCCAAAATCGCCATATTCTCTTCTCAGGATCTCACCTTGGTTCGAAGAATCCTCCTTCGTTTAGGTGTTCCGCTCTGATACCAATTGTAGAATCGAGATCCAGCGAAAACACAAGGCACAAAGTAATTCCAAAAACACGTATCTCTTTTATTAGAAATCCTTAACACAATTTCTTACAAACTTGTTTGATCCGAATTACACGACTCGTCACGGATCGATTCCTAACACACCCAACTTGCGTGAACCAACCCCTGTTGATCACGTCTACAAATCACTCACTTTCTGAAACTCCAAAATCCCCTTTGTATTTCTGTGAGAATTAACACGTCAAAAGCCCTAACCTTAATTCTAGGAAAAACCAAGATATATAGGAAATAATCTTTTCCTATTATCTAATATATTATCTCCTATATTTTAGCATCACCAAATCTTCCAATTTGTGATTTAATATGCTTATTTAAAGCATATTTTCGTCATCCAAACATATGGAAATATTCCACATCATCACATCTTCATGTTTCCTTTTTATTCTCTGAAGCGTGTGTCACACCTCATTTTCCATGTGTAACACACATACACGAATCAAAACTCTACCACTGCAGCAATCTATCAAGCTCCAAATTCTTGATCTTACAATGTTTTTATCGGAAGAAAATCCTCTGTATGATCAAAATGAAAATTGCGATGTAAAATTCAGCTTTTTGGTAAATTAAAAAAAATTAAAGAGATAAGTGTGAAACATAGAAGCAATGTTGGAAAGAAACTCTTAGGCTCATATCTTTGATGACAACCAGAAACATCAATACAATGAAATATTTATCTCTCTTATAAACTTTAAAAGTCTCAGATGGGTTGTGATTTGTGATTAATAAACTGTGCGTCTTCAGCCTAAATAAGATTTAACCTCAAAAGTCTTACGAAAAAAGAAGCAGCAAAGAAAGATGCTTTGGACTTACTCACTCTGTTTCATTATAAGTATCATTTTATGTTTTTGCACACGAATTAAGAAAACAATTAATTTTGTATATTTTCTATATAAAAACACAATTACATATACACCTAACCATATTTCAACCAATAGAAAAATAAACTGCAGCATAAAATTAATAAATTTTGCATCGAAAGTCGAAAACGACACTTATTTTGTAACAAAAAAACTTCTCTAAAACGACACTTATTATGAAACGGAGGATCTTTTGTTTTGGGGGTAAGCAAATCGATCCATTTATAAAGCATTTAAAACGAATTTCACATCAAAATTATCAAAAACATAAAATAAATAATAAAATGATATTATGCGGTAAATTGTGTCTTTACAAATAATTTAGTTCCATTCTTTCTTTCCGATCAAAATATGATTTATTTTGTTATTTTTGTGAGTTTGTATGTAACGAGAGAACAAATGATACATATTTTTTAAAGAAAAATAATGTATTACGTAATTTACTTAATTGCAACGATTTCCAAATACAAACTCTTAAAAATTGTATATAAAGTGATTTATAATAATGTCTATACAAAATATACTATTACTGTTTTGAAATTTAAAAAATATTAATTCAAATATATAATGAATCCATTCACCGCGTGAAGCCGCGGCCGGCCACTAGTTAAAAAAAAATATTGATTTTTTAATAAAAAAATCAATTATTTAATCAAAAATATACTGTAATTAGAAAAATAATTTATTTTTTGCAACCTCACATTTGTAAATATTTATTTATTTTTATAATAATCATAAAATATAATAATTTTATGAAAATAATATATTAATTAATCATTTATGTTGTTAAAATTATTTTTCTTACTGATTATTTGGTCAAAGATATAATTATAATAAATATATTATTATTTTCAGCAAAGACTGTATAAACTATTACATTTTATTTTTTTTGTGAAGTCATGTTTCATATATATTTATAAGTATATATTTTAAAATTCATAGATATTTTTTTTGGTGTTTTAGTAACAAAACTAAAATTTGTTTATATAAAAATTTATATTTCTATTTTATAAAAAAATATTTTTATTATTTCTGTGCTTTAGTAAAATTAAATTAAAAAGTTAATCACAATTTTACTAAGCAAAATGAAACATAAATATTTGTTATTATATGTCAATCAAAAATATTAATTTTATTTTATTAAGAAATATATATGTAGCTAAACATTGTGAAAATTAATGCGAACTCAACAGGTAAAAAAATAACTTTTCAAATAATATTAGAGAGGTATTATGGTTACTAACCCACTCTTAGTTTTTGAATCAATTTGGAAAAATAAATCCCAAATTAAATCAAATTGTGTATAGTCTTTTGATCTCATCCACCGATTACCTTTTTTGCTTGCGCACATGATACTTTGCTTTTTTGAGAAATCATTCACACACAAAATCAAATAATTAAGTAGTAGGGACATAAAATAATCCAGTACGCATGATGAACTAAAAAGCATCTTCTTATTTAATTAACACTAATAAACATAAAACTAAATTCGGTTAATATTAGCGATATATACGAATTGTTGTATGACGTTATAAAGTAGATAACTTTACCTTTTAGAAGTTTCTATGGTTCACATTCGACAGCATCTCGCTGTTCGTCAACTCGTGTTTCTCTATAAATAATACCTAATAATGATTAATCTTCTCTTCATCCTCATCTAAACAATATTTCCAATATCTCTTCTTTCAATTCTCTATAGCATCTTTGCGAATCAATATGGCTAAGTTCACAACCATTTCATCATGGCTCTCCTTCTCTGCTCAACGTTAACCTACGCAGCCCGGCTGACTCCGACGGACAACCACAGCCTCTTCTAGAGAAGACTCCGTCAAGGTTCGTTAACTACTACTTCTTTTGTTTTTTTCTCATAATATTTCAAATCAAACATATTTTGCAAAACTAAAGCTTAATACTCCAAAATATTATGGGTCAAAAGTCTGAACAATTTGTTACCAAATAGTTTGGGCAAATCTCTCAACTATATGTTTTTTGTTACAGAAACAGACTTCAAGAAAGAAAAATGATCAAAATATTTTTTTTTTTTTAAAATTTTTAATTTTTAATTTTATTTTTAGTTTTTAAACCTCACCTCCAAAACTCCACTCCCATAATTTTAAATTCTAAGTCTAGTTTAGTTAATCCAAAAAGATAAGTGTATATTTACAATCTTTAATAAGTTTAGTTTTGATCATTTTTTTCTTTAAAAACTTATTTGTTGACAATCTTTTTTTAGATCTATCTTAAGTTATTTCTCAAATAGTATTTTTCTATCATTTTACTTTTCAAAAGTTGAAACTAATATTTCAACCTACATATATGTATGCTTTTTGTGTGTGTTTTAGCTAAGAAAAGTTAAGTATGGAAGTCCAAATTAATGAAGCAGATTCAAGCGTTAAAGTACCAGTAACGATGAACACAAAATTAACTCCTGTGCATGTTCTACGCATTAATTAGAAAATAGCATGGAAAAGAGTACAATATCGATCTAGATTAGATTTTCATACATATGAAAACTGCATACTCCTAGATTAGTCTATATGTAAGCTTACGAGTTATACGTACAAACGAAAAACCCAATAAAGTTTGCATGCATGGTCCTTATAACACTCTCCCGATTTGTTTATTATCACAAAGTCTATTATTTTCCGCTATGGATATCGGAATGAGTTTAGAAGTTAACACTGACGTGCTTTTTTGTTATTTATGTGTAGGAAACTGAAGGAGATAAAGCTGAAGAAGAAAGCTGCGAAGGAATTGGAGAAGAAGAATGTTTTGATTAGAGAACTCTTGTTGCTCACACCGATTACATTTACACTCAGAATCACAAGAACTAGTTTTATATGTATTCAGCCATGTAATTAACTAGTTACATTATTAAACTCTATCCCTTGTACTTTTCTGTTCTCTGTTCTTTCTTTCTTTTTCTCTGTTTTTGAATTTTGTTATTGCTATTTTCATCTGTTATACCACTTTGAGAGATAGTTATCACACTCGTTTGTATGATTATAGATTTCAAAATAGTTTCCAGAAGAGTCGTTGTAGACAAAACCGGGTCCTTAAAATATTTTTGAAAAATTACATAGAAATAAGTACCCAAAGTTATAAAAGAATAATTTTTAAATATCTTGTAAATCACATATAGCTCCTAAAATTTTTAGGACCGTCCTATTATTATTTAGTTTAAATATTAAAAGTCCTAAAGTCACAACAAAGATTTTATTCCATATTTCGAGTTTTGGTTGTAACCACCAGCTGTATTTTGTCTGATATTAGACGAGTTGACTTGGAAAAAGTAGTTGACTTTTTGGTAAAGATTACTTTTATAAGAGCATCATTATCCATGGAACCCATTGGGGTCCTATTTTTTGTTTTTTTGTTTTTTGTTTTTTTTGCTAATTTAAAAAAAACAAAAAAAAACAAAAACGAACCAATTATGAGTCGCCACGTGTCGAGTGGAGCGTCCTAGTATATTGAACATTTTTGCGTATTGTAAGAAACCCTTCAAAAATGTTCTTATTTAGTAGTTTTAAGAGCGGTTCTTACACTGTTCACGGACCCCACATGTCAGTGGGCCGCGACAGTGCAAGAACCCCCTTAAGAAACCAGGGATAATGATGCTCTTAACACCTCTCAAAATTAGAAAGTCTCGACTCAGTTGATAGAGTAGATCAAGGGTTGATTGGAAAGACTGTGGCTTTATGGTTTTGCTCTAGAAATTAGGCCTGTAAGTTTTTGCTGTGACTTTATTTTTTTGCTGTAGATTATTTTGTCAAAGCAATCGAAGCACTAAATAAAAGCTGTAGAAAAAATTGATTTCCATAAGCTAACATATTGTCTTTTTTTAAGTTTTTGCTGTACTGTTTTTATTTTTAAGATCTAAAGCATGATTGATTTCATAAAAATGGCTTTAGAAAGAAAAATGTCTTCTACAGGCATCTAGAGCACTGTCCAATCATCTCCGAAATCTCTAAAAACAGAGATTTATAAAACAATTTTTTTATGGTTTAAAACTCCTCAAAACTAAAGTTTTCAAATGTTTTCACTTAGATTATTTTATGATCCCACTTTCTTAAATCTAGTGAAAACATCTTTTTCTTAGATCTAGTATTTATAATAAAAGAAATTCTCTTTAACTGTGGAAATATAGAAATACAAATCTAAACGTAAATAGAACATTTTATTTTCTTATTCTAGATTTATTTTTTATGTTTAACTTAACATAAAACACTTATTAATATATTAAATTTTCACGAGCTTGAAATTATCAGACCGTAGGTACGATATGTTATGGGCTAAGGCCCTCTACACATCAGAAAGAAAATGAAACTTCACCATTCTGAAAATATTATGAAACAGTAGCTCGAGTTCCTGTTTTTGGGTTAGGTGATAGCGAGACTGGAACTGATCGTGGAATCAAAGACGATTATTGATGTGGGTTAAGCTAGGAATTAACAGTATTAGAGGAAGAGTCAGCACTTCTAGACTCTATATTGTTGATTGCATAGTTGATCAGTAAGAAAATCATGTATTTGTGTTTAAATGGTTCTGATATTTTTTGTTTTAATAATCAGAAATACAAATTAGTTGAGACGACTAAAAAAACGAAAGAAGTCTTCTAAACAAGATCTATTTAATAAGATTTGAGGTTGTCTATAAATGATCAATGGTGAAGAGAAGATGTCATCCAGTACGATCTGTGGTGATGATTTAAAGTGGCGATCTTTTCAAATGTGGATGGTTTTCTTTATAAAAGCGAGTTAGCTAAACGGTTTAGCATATCTTTTCAGTGAATAATATTCAACTTTTTTTATAGTAAGTATGATTTCGCGAAAGCATTTAGTCTGTTTTCTTAAATGGGGTCTTGTTTGAATTTGGACCTAGCATTCTTTGGACCCTCTGCTAAGTCGATCTTAAACATATACAAAAAAAAATGGAACTATAAAGATGGCGTTAAGTTCAAAAAAAAAACTATAAAGATGCGTTTAATATTGTTGACCATGCGATTCTTGCAACCAGACAATAGCATTTTGTTGTCACATACTAGATGTTGCAATTTGTGAAATAGTATAACAAGTTGGAACTGGAAGGTTAGATAAACGAGATCAGGTCAACGAGAGAGTTATCAACTTTGTTTTTCTTAGGTTTTAACAAGAAACATTCTTTGTTTACTTATTTTTGATCTTTTCTCATAAAAGAACATATAAGAGCGTGATTAATGGAGGTGTTTAGTTTGTTGAAATGAAAGGCTAACATGATCCATACGTCATGAGAGCTATGAACAAGACTTAAAATCTCTTATAGAAAAGAGTCCCAAAAGTCCATGAGCTTGATGAGCCAATCGGTACATGTCCAGGCATCATAAGCGAGGATCTGGAGCTTCAATCACAACATTTTGACAGTGGCGACGACAGTACGGTGGTGGAGGCAGCTACTGGTCTATCAACAAAGCCGAGGGAGCTTTGTGACCAGAGAACAGAGGGAAACTGGGTCTTCCATCAGGGCGGATGTATGGTATCGAGTACGGGGGCACGTGCCACCTACTATTGCATATTATTTGGCTTAGTTATTAAAGTTACCATTTTAACTTTGATCCATTTAACTTTGAATAAACAATTCGTTAAAATTCCTCTTCCTTAATTCTAAACATTTTAGTTCGAAGACCCCACCTTTATAGTTTTTTTATGTACGAATAATTGGTTGTTTGACACGTTTACTCTTACTTTTATTTTTCATGTAAGCTATATATAATAGCATTTCCTACATTTTGTTTTATTTTTGATATTCATTCTCTTTTGTTTTGGTTATCATATATTTCCTTTATTTTTTCCATAGTTCTTTCTATTATATTTCATGTTTAGGTTAAATTTTGGTTTTGAAACACATTTTATCGTGTTAATAATAGGCATTTATAATTGTTAATAAATAAATAATTTTAGTTAAATATATTAATAAACAATTCTTATTTTAGTTTAATATTTTAAAATTTGTTTTTTTTTGAGGTATGATGACTAAAAGAGTTATATATCTATGCATTGACATATTGTTGTTTACATACAGAATTTTTACTATATATTTTTAATTAATGTTAAATGTATTATAATTAATAAAATTTATAAAAATAAATGTGTTTTGTTTGTTTTTATATTCTATAGTTACTCATAATTATTATTAACAAATTATAATATATATATATATATATATATTATTTTTTTACTGTTTTATATTAATTTAGTATTTTATTAATTATATGCCTCCATCAAATAATTTTTTTGGGTCCGCCACTATCTTCTATAAGAGGTAATTGGAGTTTCTGAGCTTGATAGTGACAGAGCTAGCAACATGAAGCGTAGACGGGAAGGGATAAGAATCGTGTCTCTCTGCCATGACAACACCTGTTAAGGTGATGAGAGCTCTGATACTATGTGAATGAACAAAGAAGGATAGTTTTATGAATAATACACTCTTGTTTCCGTATCATTCAATGATTACAATGAGGTCATACTTATACTAAAACATCACAGAACACTCTAGATCTTATCTTGTCACAACGGATCTATTCACAGCTCATACTATCTAACGGGCTCTATTGATAAGAAGGAATCAAAGTGGTTATGTAGTACAACCTTTTGACTCTCTTTTGCATAGCTCATTCTCTGTATATAGTTATTTAGCAAACAAAGACGTAACCAAATGGGCTTTTGGGCCTTTTTATCCATTTGGGCCTTCACACTATTATAAGTTTCTAGCGAAGCTACCAACGATTGCAGACGCAAAACTGGACCTGGCTTTCGTGAATAGATTATCCATAACCCGATCGGTGAAACCCGACCTGGATTTATTGTAATCGGAATCTAACCGGTATCCTCTGAGTAAGCCAATGGTTATGGCTTGTGTAAATCTGGTTAAAGAAGAATTGATCTCGTCCGATTTTGCGATTTTAGAAATCTGCTTGAAGCTGTTTGGGATTTGATCGGAATCTGATCTGAGAAACTCGGTCAGATCTTTTGAGATTCCGATAACTGCTTCGGCGGAGTCTGATGCTGCTTCGATGAGATGAGAAGAAGAGAAAAAATCTTGGAGATATGTTTCCTTTTCTGGGAAATGGAAGGTGAATGATAAACTCTGAAAGCACCATAGCCACTTAGTGCAAGTAAAATCCATTTCTTGTTCCTTAGAGCAAAATCAAAAGACTTTTGCCCAAAGCTAACTCCATATAACTACAGAACCAAAGAAAAAGAGACATTAAAAGCTTAATTACATACTTCTGTCTCACTGTCACGGAAAGTCACTTCTTGTTTTTGTTAAAAACAGAGCAAAGGTATAAAAGGAAATGAGAAATCAAGATTATCTGAGGAATGAGAAAAAAGAAGCAAAAGTTATGTGAAGAGATTCGAATTGGGATAAGAATTCAGATCATGACGTCAAAACCAATAACAGATTTTGTAACAAAAAGTAGAGAGAGTTTTCTAAACTACTGTGTTTGCAGATATCTGATCCAGACACGATTGTGTATACATTAATGCGTGTAATACAAGTAGAGACCCCAATAGGGTTT
>CAJHQP010007794.1:0-30338 GCA_905132765.1 Moricandia arvensis
CAATAGTAAGAAATTAAACATTCGCTTAGGGTAGCAATTTTTTTCAGAAAATCAAAGGCATCATCTTAAAAGATTTAGGGCACAATATTGTGAACAGAGTAGAGACGAAAAATGCTCTTCAATGGCTATGAAAATGCGACATTTTTTTCCGTTCTAATAGCATCTTACAGATCAAAAGAAACGAACTGTAGATTGTGTAAATAAAGCAAAATACACAAAGGAATTAGAAACAATTTGATCAGATATACACACAACTCAATGAAAACTCAAGTACACAGATTCTAATGGATACATGACACCATGTATCTAGTGATAAACCGGGCTTCGTAGCCTGGTGGTAAAGGACCTGCAGCTGTAGGTACCGCCACCCGACTTCGAACCCCGGCCACTGCGGTATTCACATGCGGGCTGCAGCGTCCGAAAACCAAGACCATCGCCTGGGTGTTGAGTCCACTGAGCGTTAAGCCCAAGGATTAATTTCCGCTGCGGGTGCTCGAATGGCCTTGGTCTCTAGTCTAGGTCACCCCCCCGGGGGTGGTGCTAGGACACTCGGTTATCAAAAAAAAAAAAAATGTATCTAGTGATCTTCACCAAGAACCGTTATACATGGTAAAAGGTTGCTACCAAGACTTGGTAAGTCTAAAGATCTAGTTATCAAATTATATGTTATGTGCTACTTAAAACAAGACAATTAATGAAGCCAGATTATGGCCTTTGATACTGATATTATTTTAGTGGATATTAGTAACGCATGTTTACTTAGTTTGGGAATCAGACTAAAACATCATCATCACCTTCAAGAGTTTGAGATTAAAACATCAACATCATCATCATTAATTAATAATATTAAGAAACCAGGAAAGAAGGTACGACATGTAGTTTAGTTAGTTGTGTCCTCTCCGGTGTGTGTGAGGATGTGGATGCTCTCTCTTTTATAAAATTTGCCGCACATTTCACATATTAATCAAACAAAGATCCATTAATAAACTACTTTTAAAAATGAGAAAGAATATACAATTGAAATACTATGATTTAGAAGAAAACCGAAGCATACAATAAGAAGAATATGAAGTCACCATAGAAAATGAGAACGTGAAAATATATAATTAAAAGACATTAACCAGAACAAAGAGACCAAATATTTGGCAACTGCATGCATGCATATGCACATACCTCAAAGATTTTTTTTTGTATGGCTTTGTTTTTCTCTTTTGCTTTGTTTATATACTTTGTTCTTTTAATAAATGGAACGGAGTCTTGTAGATTCTCAATATATATATATATAGCTGCAGTATTTTTGCTTTCCCTAATATTCTTTTTCAAAAATGATTCTTATACGTTTCTTCCATGGTTGTTACTACAGTTAGTTGTTGTATCTTTTAGTCATTCCTCATGGTCACTGACTCATTTGTCACCTATTAATCAATACTAAACCGGAAAGAATTTAAATTATGACATTATGTTTATTTCATCCCATTAGTAAAAAAAAAGTCTTCTATGGTTGTTGCTACCTAATTGTTGTAGCTTTCCCTTCATTGGTCAGAGGAAAATGTAAATGGAGTGAATACGTACGTAATCAATCACCAACACTTCAGTTGGTCTCTATTGGGACCTTTTTTAGAATTAACTTGTTCATCTGCACCAAGAGCCTTTTACCCTGTAGAAAGTTGATACTAAATCTTCATATTCTAAAGATAATTATCAAATTATATGTTCTATACTACCAGACAATAATGCCAGTTCATGGCCTTTGATTTGGGTAGTATTTTAATGGTTTTGGATTTTTGATTTTTAAGATTTGTCTTTAGTGATAAAAGCTCTCGGTTCACACGTATCCAACAGAAAAACACGTTTACTTAGTTTGAGAATCAGACTAAAACATCAGCATCATCATCACCATCACCATCAAGAGTTTGAGATTAAACATCAACACCATCATCATTATTATTTATATACTATCAAATCAAAGCATGAGTAACATGGCAATTAGCAAAGTTATTTTTTTCTGAGCTTGAAATTACTTTTCATACTATATAGTTTTAATATGTATTCGCATTTGATATGATCATTAATATGAACAACAACATCATTGAAAACGATATTATCTTCAGTAAACAAATATTATTTAAATTCGAAGCCAAGAAAGATGGTTCTTAGTCCTTAAATATTGCTTTTGGAGACAGATTCATCGTAACGCTTATACTCGCATTTCCAATTCTCCTCAGTTTCGTAATGGTCTTCATGGGAAGGTCGTGTCCTCTCCGGTGAAGATTTAGATCCTCTGCTGTTTTATTTTATCCCATCAATTAAAAAAAACTCTTGCATGGTTGGAGTTTCTTGCCCTTCATTGACTCATTGTCAGTTAGCTTTGGGTTTGCTAATAAGAATAAACTTGGCCATCTACGCCAAAGAGCCTATGGAAAGTTACTACTAATGGCATAATTAACGCGATATCTAAAATGGTTTCTTTGTGGTGGGATCCACCACTTTACAAAAAATCAATCTCTGCAAGCGTGAAATAAATATTAACTTTGGGGAGATTTGTGTACTGTTTGTGGATTTCACGCGATTCGCAATTAATTCATTTTTAAATTTTATTTTATTTTTCAGAAAAAGAAAACTTAAGAAACCTGTTTAAGACGTGATATCTCAAGATCATGTCAAATTTATTATTTAGCTGTTCTATTCGACTTAAAAGTTAAAACCAGACAATGACGCCAGATCCTGGCCTTTGATATGGATATTATTTTCTTTGTTTCGGCTGTTGATCGATCTGTAAGCCTTTTGTCTTTAGTGAGTGATAAGCTCTTTCTTTTCACATCCAATAGAAACGCACGTTTACTAAACATCATTATCCTCATCAAGAGTTTGAGATTAAAACATCATCATCATCATCATCATCATTAAATATATACTATCTATTTGTTTCTGGGCTTGAAATTACTTGTCACATTATAGTTTATATGTATTCTCATTTGATATGATCAATATTATGAACAAATTTTATTGAAAGAAACCAAGAAAGACGGTAACATAGTAGTTAATTTATAAGAAAAGATGGTTTCATAAGTCTTAGAGATAGCTTCTGCATGGAGACAGATTGAAGATCATAACATTTATAGCATTACCCGCGCCATTTCCACTTCTCCTCGTCTTCATGGAAGGTTGTGTTTTGCTCTCCGGTGACGACATAGACCATCATATGTTTTCAATTTTTTGCGGCATATTCCACAAAAGTACTTGTCCGTCTCTGATATGAACGACCTATCAAAAACGGAGTTGGGTTGTTGGGTCGACGGTCGTCGCCTTCTCTTCACGGTTAACTACGTTGTTTTCTCCGGTGGTGGCGCCTGCGGGGAGGGAAGAAGACTGAGTGGAGGATGGTGAAGTCGAGTTGTTTTTCGATGAAGACATCTTCTTATTAATTAGTCTCTGCAGCTTTTGCTTAATCAAAGAAAAATCCATTAATAAAATACTTTAAGAAATGTGAGAGAATAAAGAAATGAGGTATGATTTTGAAGAACATAGAGATTTGAGGACATGAAAAGAAGAAGAAAAAATATATATATAACTACAAAACATTAACTAGAACAAAGAGACCAAATATTGGCAAATATATGCATATGCGCAAATACACATTACCTCAAAGAAAAAAATTGTATGGCTTTGTTTTTGTTTTTGTTTTCTCTTGCTTTGTTGCTCTGCTCTTTTAAATTGGTACTGAGTCTGGCATGTTCTCAATATATATAGCTGCAGTTTTTTTTGCTTTCCCTAATTTTTTTTAAATGATTCGTATACGTTTCTTCTATGGTTGTTACTTTACAGTTAGTTTGTTGTAACTTTTAGTCATTCCTCATGGTCAGTGACTCATTACTCAGAGAATAAATGTAAATGGAGTGAGATTGATTCGTATGTAAATCATCAACACATCAACAATCTTGATTTAATTACATAAATAGAATAAAAATCTCATTACTTTAAATGTCCATTAATAAAAATACTTTTAAAATGAGAGAAAACATAGAAATGAAATGACTTAGAAGAAAACTATGAAGTAACCATAAAGATTGAAGACATGACATGAATAAAGAATATATAACTACAATATTACATATTAACCAGAACAAAGAGACCAAATATTGGCAAATATATGCATATAACTCAAATCATGAATCTAGATTGTGTAGTAAATAAAGCAAAAGACACAATGAATACAAACAAACTGATACAATGTAAAGTCAAGTACACAGATTCATGAATCGAACTTCTCATACTTTCTTTTGAATAGAGTAATCTTTGTTTTTAACTTATCAAGAAAGATATTGCATTGGAATATTGTTAAAAGAACATCAAATCTAAAATCAATAAAAAACATCATCATCATTTTTCCAGTTCATGGCCTTTGACTTGGATATTATTATAATGTTTCTGGCTTTTTATTTTTTTTGGCTCTTGATCTTTAAGCCATTTGTCTTTAGTGATAAGCTCTTTGGTTTGTTCACATCCAACAGAAATTAGTTTGAGAATATATCAGACTAAAACATCATCATCAAGAGTTGAGATTAAAACATCAACATCATCATCATTAATATTATTGAAAGAAACCAAGAAAGACGGTGCACAACATAGTTTTTTATACCAAATTTAAGCAAAAAAAGAAAACATAGTTTATATAGAAAAGAATGGTATCAAGTCTTATTATAGATAAGCTTTTGCAGAGACAGACTGAAAACATCGTAACGCTCTTAATGGCATTTTACTCGGATTTTCACTTCTCTTCCTCTTCCTCATGTGTATCTATGAGTTGTCTCTGATCATGCAAATTCTGAGGCAATAAACGGAACCTGAGAAAACAAGAGCTTATATCTCTTCTCCTCAACATTTCAGTTGTCTCCTTGAGATCTTTTCTCTTTCACCACCTTCTTTTTTTTTTGCACAGTCTTTCACCACATTTTTCTAGAATTAACTTGTTAATCTGCACCAAGAGCCTTTACCCTGTGGAGAGTTGCTACAAATCTTCATAGTCTAAAGATATTATCAAATTATCTATGCTACTTAAATCCAGACAATGATGCCAGTTCATGGCCTTTGACTTGGGTAGTATTTTAATGGTTTTGGATTTTTTTTTTAAGATTTGTCCTTAGTGATAAAATATCTTTGTTCACATAGAAAGACACGTTTACTTAGTTTAAGAATCAGACTAAAACATCATAATCAATCATCATCAAAAGTTTGAGATTTAAACATCAACATTAATATTATTGAAAGAAACCAAGAAAGGCGGTACAACATAGTATATATAGAAAGTGTTGGAATGAAAAACTTATTAGAAATGGAGAAAGTGTTTAAGTGTCTGAAGAGAAGAGATTTTATGAAGAGGAAACTTCTTTATTACTTGGATGATTCTTGAAAACTTGGATGATACAAAATGAGAAGAGAGTGGAGGTATTTTATAACCTCCAAAGTACAAAATATCTTACATATTTTATTCTTAAATCTAGATTATTCTACTTAAAATATCTTGATAATTTTATCCTAATTATCTAGATAATTCTATGAAAATATCTAGATTTTTATTTTAAGGAGGTGAGAGATTTTTTTAGATGAATTCTAGAATTTGGGTCAAATTTGGGCTAACATGATTATTAGATTATTAGCCCAATGATTAACCCAATCAAGTTTATGTTTCAACACCCTCCTTAAACTTGATTTGGTTACTCCGAGTAAGCTCCTCATCTTGATAAAGTCTTCACGCTTGAGTGGTTTGGTGAAGATATCAGCTACTTGATCATTTGTCTTCACATACTCCAATTGCACATCCATCTTGGCAACACATTCTCGAATGTAATGATAACGAGTATCAATGTGCTTACTCCGATCATGGAAGACTGGATTCTTTGCCAATGCTATTGCCGACTTGTTATCAACAAAGATCTTCGTTGGCTCCTCTTGTGGTAGGTTCAACTCCTTTAGCAAGTTTCGTAACCAAATAGCATGGCAAACACATGAAGTAGCCGCTACATACTCCGCTTCACAAGTAGAAAGGGTAACAATTGGTTGCTTCTTTGACATCCATGTGAAAGCGGTTTCTCCAATGAAAAATACGAAGCCACTTGTGCTTTTCCGGTCATCAACGTCTCCACCCCCAGTCACTATCGCTATATCCAAAAAGCTTGTAATCGTCAGAGATAGAGTAATACAAGCCAAAGTTGATTGTACCTTTGATATAGCGTAAGATCCTCTTAGCTGCCTTGAAATGAGTTGTTGTTGGATGCTCCATATATCGACTCACAACTCCAACCGCGTGTAGGATGTCAGGCCTTGTGCAAGTTAGATAACGTAGACTTCCGACTAAGCTCTTAAAGAGTGTTGGATCAACACTCTCTCCTTCTTCTTCCTTTGACAACTTGACTCCACATTCCATTGGTGTAACAACTAGATTTGAGTCGTCCATCTTGAACTTCTTAAGCACTTCTTTAGCATATCCTTCTTGAGTGATGAAGATTCCATTTTCTTCTTGCTTTACTTCAATGCCAAGGTAGTATGACATCAATCCAATATCAGTCATCTCGAACTCCTTTGTCATCTCTATCTTGAAATCTTCAAACATAATCGGATTGTTGCCGGTGAATATCAAGTCATCTACATACAAGCATGCAATCAATATATCGTTGTTTTGGGTTTTGATATAAAGTGCATGCTCATATGGACACTTGATGAAGTCTTTCTCCTTGAAGTACTTATCAATCCGAGTGTTCCATGCTCTTGGTGCTTGCTTTAATCCATAAAGTGCCTTGTTCAGCCTCAAGACTTTGTCTTCTTCACCTTTGACTATGTAGCCTTGTGGTTGCTCAATGTAGACTTCTTCCTCAAGATCTTCATTTAAGAAGGCAGATTTGACATCCATTTGATGTATCTTCCATCTCATTTGGGCTGCCAATGAAATGATTAGCCTAACTGTTTCTAAATGAGCAACTGGAGCAAATACCTCATCATAGTCGATTCGGGCTCTTTGACTATAACCTTTTGCCACCAGTCTCGCCTTGTATCTTTCAACTTCTCCTTTAGAGTTCTTCTTTGCCTTGTACACCCACTTCACACCTATTGCCTTATGCCCATTAGGAAGTGAAGTCAATTCCCATGTATCATTCTTTTGGATCGACTTGATTTCTTCATCCATTGCACTTTTCCATGACTTCTTTCTTGAGCTTCTTCAAAGTTCATAGGCTCGCAATCCGCAAAAAGACAAAATAAAGTGAGATTGTCTTGATTTTCGGTTACCTCATAAATGTCTTGTAGACTTCTAAAACGTGGAGTCCTTCACTTGAGCTTCCATCCCCTTGAGAACTTGGTGTTGGTGAAGTTGGTGGTGTAGCTGGTTCTCTCTTATTTGCTCCAAGTTCTCTTCTTCAAAAGATGGAAAGAAGTTGTAGTCTTCATTATTTGATCTCCAATCCCATTCTCCTTCTTCATCAAAGATGACATTCCGACTTATAATTGTCTTCTTTGTTCAGGATTGTAGAGTTTGTAGCCTTTGGAGTTAGCATCATACCAATGAAAATGTACTTCTCACTTTTGTCATCTAGTTTGCTCCGCTTCTCGTCCGGAATATGAGCGTGAGCAAGGCTTCCAAAGACTCTTAGGTGTGAGACACCGGGCTTCCTTCCACTCCAAGCTTCTTGTGGTGTCTTTCCAGAAACGCTCTTCGTTGGAGATCGGTTTGATATGTTACACCGCACACGCCGACTGCTTCTGCCCATAACTCCTTTGGTAGATTCTTACTCTTAAGCATACTTCTTGCCATCTCAAGAATAGTCCTATTCTTTCTTTCCGCTACTCCATTTTGTTGAGGGGTTCTTGGGCACCGTCAATTGTCTTGTCGGATACCATTATCTTCACAATATTTCAGAAATTCCTTAGACATAAATTCTCCTCCCCGATCGGATCTCATGGTCTTAATCACAAGACCACTTTCCTTCTCAACATGGGTTTTAAACCTTTTGAAATTTTCAAACACTTCTGATTTTTCTTTCAAAAAGTAAACCCATGTCTTTCTTGAAAATCATCAATAAAGAGAAGGAAGTAGTTACTCTTACCAAATGAGCTTGGTTTGATTGGGCCACATACATCTGTATGTATGAGCTCTAATGGCTTTCTTGCTCTTGTCTCCGACTCCTTTGGAAAACTCATTTTGAATTGCTTTCCAAGTAAACACCCTTCACACACTTGGTTTGGATGGTTGATGCAGGGTAATCCTCTCACCATTTGTTTCTTATAAAGTAGCTCTAAGCCTCCAAAGTTGAGATGCCCAAACCGAAGATGCCAAAGCCATGACTCCTCCTTGTAGCACATCTTGAGACATCGTGCAATGTCATTTTGAATGTTTAGGACAAACATTCTATTTCTTGACATTGGTACTTTTGTGATGAGATTATTTGCATTATCTCTTAAAGTAAGGTTATTATCCTTTAGTCGAATATCATAACCTTTCTCCAAGAGTTGTCCTAGGCTCAAGATGTTGGTCTTCATGCTTGGGATGTAGTAAACATTGAAATGAATTGATGATCTCCATTCTTCAAGCGGATGAGAATATTACCTTTACCTTCACCTGCGCATCTTCGATTCATCTCCCAAAGCCACATTGGTTTCACCGATTCATCAAGCTCCACAAACATGCTTTTTTGTTCCCACACATGTGATTGCTAGCCACCACTATCAAGGTACCATCTGCTAACTTCATTTGGCTCATCCTTCTGTACGCCATCAAATGCATATCTTCTTCTTTACTCCTTCTTCAACATAGTTGGACTTCTCTTCACTCTATTGTGTTTGGAGTTTTGCATTCAGAAGCATAATGTCCAAACTTTCCGCATCTATAGCATTTGACGTTTGATTTATCGTACTCTTGATTTTGCATTTCCCCTTTCACGACCTCTTGATGAGCTCTCTCCTCTTTGGTTAAAGTTGTCTTCATATGGTCTCCAACCTCGTCCATTTACACCACGACCTCTTCCTCTGAAATGACCGGCCCACCACGTCTTGGATTATTTCGGCTTACTTTCTTCTTTGTGATCAATTCTCATCTTGAGAACTTGCTCAACAATATCCTCTTTCTTCTTCCTCTTTTCTTCATAAGCTTGTAGTGATCCAAGAAGTTGCTCCATCGTCATTGTCTCCAAGTCTTTTGTCTCTTCAATACGGTAGACATATGCTGCAAATTTTGAATCGAGCGATCTAAGAACTTTCTCCATGATTCTCACCCTCATCTAACTTCTCACCATTTCTTTTAAGGTTATTAGTAACCATCAAGACTCTTGAGAAGTAATCTGAGATGAGTTCACCTTCCTTCATTTGTAATGACTCAAATTCTCCTCGTAAAGTTTGAAGACGTACCTTCTTAACTTGTTCCGCTCCCTTGTAAGAGGTCTGAAGCTTCTCCCATGCTTCTTTAGACGTCTTTACTCCAGCAACCTTCTTCAAATGTATCTTCATCTAAACCTTGATAGATTAGACAGAGAGCTTTCTTGTCTCTCTTTCTTGAATCTCTCAAACCATCTCTTTGAGCTTGAGATAAACCCGCCATCATTCTCTGGCTCAATGAAGCTTTCTCAACTATCTCCATACACTCATGTGCTCCTAAGATAGCCATCATCCTTAAACTCCAATTGTCATAGTTGCTCTTGTGAGCATTGGAACTTGGAAGGAAACCACCATTACTTGCCATCTCAAAATGATCTTGTAGCTCTGATACCACTTCTGTTGGAATGAAAACCTTATTAGAATGGAGAAAGTGTTTAAGTGTTTGAAGAGAAGAGATTTTATGAAGAGGAAACTTTCTTTATTACTTGGATGATTCTTGAAAACTTGGATGATACAAAATGAGAAGAGAGTGGAGGTATTTATAACCTCCAAAGTACAAAATATCTTACATATTTTATTCTTAAATCTAGATTATTCTACTTAAAATATCTTGATAATTTTATCCTAATTATCTAGATAATTTATGAAAATATCTAGATTTTATTTAAGGAGGTGAGAGATTTTTTTAGATGAATTCTAGAATTTGGGTCAAATTTGGGCTAACATGATTATTAGATTATTAGCCCAATGATTAACCCAAATCAAGTTTATGTTTCAACAAAAAGATGGTATCATAAATCTTATAGAGATAGCTTTTGCAGAGACAGACTTAAAACATCTTCTCCTCAGAGTGGTCTCCTACATGGAAAGTCGTGTCTCCGGTGAAGATTTAGATCCTGTTCGTTTCAATATTTTGCCGCACATATCACATATGTTTTTATCCGTCACTATTATGCACGGCTTTGGACGTGACGCTTTCACTTTATCATCTGGTTTGTCTTCAGCATTGGGTTGTTGGTCGTCGACCTCATCTTCCTTTTACGTAACACTATCCGGGTCCTCAAATACGTTGTTGGGTTCTGGGATCCACTTCTTCATCGTCGTTGGATCGTAATAAAAATCATTTGGGTTGGGTTCTTGAGTCGATGTCGTCGCTGTCTCTTCACTGTCAACGGCTGTTTTCTCCGGTGGAAGACTGAATGGAGGATGATGGACTTATGTTCTTCTGCGGTGAAGACATCGATCTCAAAGAAAATGCTTTGTATTTCTCTCTTGCTTTGTTGCTTTGCTCTTTTAATATTTGGAACTGAGTCTTGTAGATGTTCAATATATATAGCTGCGCAGTTTTTTTTAACTTTCCCTAACTTAAAAAAAAAATAATAATAATAATACTTCATACGACGTTTCTTCCATGGTTGTTAGTAGTTGTTGTTGTAAGAGCATCCGCAACAAGGAATCCTTACAGGGAATTTTTAGGGGAAATATTAATTTTATAAGCAGTGGATCCTATGAACAGTTAAGGATTCTATCCTTAAATCGTTATTTAAGGATTGATCCTTACACTATTCGCGGGCTTCACTGCACACGTGGCGGCTCGTGAATGGTTAGTTTTTTTTTAAAGAAAAAATCTGAAATATCTTTATATAATCTGAAATGCCTATTTTTCTTTTTCCCTAAAGATTTTCCGTAAGGACCATTGTTGCGGGTGCTCTAAGAGCATCCACAATGGTGTTACCATTCTTTAACTATTCACTTTTTTATTATTATTTTTTTTATTTCGAATTATTAAAAAAAAGAAAAATTCAACTAATCGCGGGCCGCCACGTATCGCGGGGACCCGCAAACAGTGTAAGGATTTCTTAAGGATCGGTCCTTATTTATGAATTTTAAAAATCAAATCCTTAACTTTTAGTGAGGTCCACGAATTATTTAATTATTTAATTATCTTTTAGTGACATGCTCTAACTCTTAGTCATTCCTCATGGTCTTTGACTCATTTGTCACCTATTAATCAAAACTAAACTGGAGAGAAATTTGAATTATGACATTTATATTTATTTTCATCCATTAGTAAAAAAAAAACTTCTATGGTTGTTGCTACCTAATTGTTGTAGCTTCCCCTTCATTGACTCACTGGTCAAAGGATATTTGTAAATGGAGTGAGATTGATACGTAAGTAATCACCAACACATCTACAAACTTAATTTAGTTACAAAAGGATAGAATAAAAAATCACATGACAACTCTCTCTTTCTCCTCAACATTTCAATTGGTCTCTTTGAGACCTTTTTCTCTTTCAGCATCTAAAGATATTTATCTGGAATAAACTTTTTCTTCTTTCTTTTTTAGTCAAAATCTGGAATATAAACTTGTTCATCTACGCCAAGAACCTGTGGAAGGCGTAAGTAACTTTTAGTCATTCCTCATGGTCATTGACTCATTTGTCACCTATTAATTAAAACTAAACCGGAGAGAAATTAAAATTATGACATTTATGTTTATTTCATCCCATTAGTAAGAATAAAATCTTATATGCTTGTTGCTACCTAGTTGTTCTAGCTTTTTGCTCTTCACTGACTTGTTATACAGAGGATAAATGTAAATGGATTGTTTCGTAAGTAATTACCCAACACATCAACAATCTTACTTTAATTAACAAAAAAAAAATTATCTCACTTTAATTACAAAAATAGAATAAAAATCTCATGACTACTCTCTCTTTTTCCTCAACATTTCAATTAGTCTCTTTGAGACCTTTTTCTCTTTCACCATCTAAAGATATTTATCTGGAATAACTTTTTTTTTTGTTAATCATAATCTGGAATAAACTTGTTCATCTACGCCAAGAGGTAGTGGAAGGTTGCTACTAATAAAGACTTTATAGTCTCAAGATCTTATCAAATTCAGCTGTTCTATGCTACTTAAAACCAGACGATGACGACCTTTTATTTGGATATTGTTTTAATGGGGTTTGGCTCTTTATTAAGTCATTTGTATTCGGTGATAAGCTTGTTAGGAAATACGGATCAAATTTTCTTGCGGAAAAATCAGAATTTGCGGAAGCGGGAAGAAAACACACAAAATTGTTAACGGAGTTCGGCCAATCTTGCCTACGTCTCCGGACCTGCTACAGATCCTTTATTATTAACCCGGGAGAATTTACAATGATCTCAACTCACACCCGAATTTTTTTTTTCTCACGAGAAGTTCTTCTTTCTTCTCTTCTTGTTCTCTCTTTCTTTTGGATTTCTGGGATGAAGAAACAAAAACAAGATACATCATGTATTTATAGAAGGGGTGAAGTTTGGTGAAGCTTGCAATTATTGACAAATCTCACCTACCAAGCCATCTTCTTGATTACGGCCACCGTCATCACCGGCCACCCAAAAAAACGTGTTCTTTGACTAACAATCTCCCACTTGAAGACTGATTTCAATCTGTCTTCATACCTTGATCAATGTAGCAGGTCTTCCCAGCTTGTTACTCCAACAAGCCAACTGAGGTTGCACACAACCTCAGCTTCTCGCACGTTACAACCTTCGTTAGCATGTCTGTCGGATTCTTACTTCCAGGGATCTTCTCAAGCACCAACACTTCATCTTCTAACGGTGATCTGATGAAATGATATCTCCGATGTATGTGCTTCGTCCGAGCGTGGTAAACCAGATTCTTTGCCAAATCGATGGCACTCTTAATATCACAGTACAACACATTTTTTCCTTGGTCATGGTCCAGCTCTTGTAGAAAAGATTGTAACCATATCATCTCTTTTGTTGCCTCTGTTATCGCAACATACTCAGCTTCACAGCTTGATAGAGATACAATTTTCTGCAACTTTGAAACCCAACAAATTGTAGTACCGCCAAAAGTGTAGACATACCCGGTTGTGTTCTTCGTGCTGTCAATGTCACCTCCATTGTCACCATCAACATATCCCTGCAATCCCATCTCAAACTTCGTGAAACATAGCGACAAACTTGGATTCCTTTTCAGATATCTGAAAATCCACTTCACGCCTTCCCAATGTTCCTTTCCTGGATTGCTCATAAACCCGCTAACGACTCCCACTGCATGTGCAATGTCTGGCCTTGTACATATCATCGCGTACATCAGGCTGCCTATAGCAGAAGCATATGGAACTTTATCCATACATGCCATCTCCTCTTCCGTCTTTAGAGACTGTTCTCTAGATAACCGAAAATGACTTGCCAGGGGAGTATTGACTGGATTCCCATCATCCATGTTAAATCTCTTGAGGACTTTCTTCACATACTCCTCTTGGGATAGCTTAAGATCGTCCTTGTTTCTACTGATTCTCATCCCTAGAATCTGTCTTGCTTCTCCAAGGTCTTTCATCGCAAACTCTTCCGAGAGTTTCGTCTTAAAGCTATTAATCTCATGCAAGTCTGCTCTTACGATCAGCATGACATCCACGTATAGGAGCAATATCAAGTAGGACTCTTCAATCCTCTTGAAGTAACAACAGTGGTCAGCCTCACACCTCAAGAAACTGACACCTTTTATAAAGTTGTCAAACCTTTTATACCACTGTCTTGGAGCTTGTTTCAAACCGAACAAACTCCTCTTAAGTTTGCAAACAAGGCTTTCCTTTCCTTTGACCTCAAAGCCTTCGGGTTGCTTCATATAAATTTCTTCATCCAAATCACCGTGAAGAAATGCTGTCTTCACATCCATCTGCTGAAGATGCAATTCCTCCTTTGCTACCAGTCAAAGAACCGTTCTAATAGTCACCAACTTGACTACTGGAGAAAAGATTTCAGTGTAGTCAACGCCTTATTTTTGTTGAAATCCTTTCACAACAAGCCTCGCCTTAGAGCGCGTACTCCCATCAGGTTCTTCTTTTATTCGTAGACCCACTTGTTATGTAATGCCTTTTTCTCCTTAGGCAAATCTGCTAACTCCCACGTGTGATTTGATAACAACGAATCCATCTCGTCGTTCATTGCAAGCTCCCACTTGATCGACTCATCAACTTGCATAGCCTCCTCATAACATTCAGGCTCGCCTCTATCTGTGAGCAGAATGTAGTTAAGCGATAGAGAAAATCTTACAGGCGTTCTGATGATTCTACTTGACCGTCGTAACTCCGTGACTAGTGTATGTGCGACCACTTTGGAAACATCATTCTTATCAGCCTCACTACTTTCTTCTTGAGAGATTTCTTCTTCTGCTGTTGCAGTATCTTGTTGCAACTCCGGTGTCAGGATATCTCCTAAGTCAACAACTCCAGGCTCTTTCCTCTCTGAGCCCTCTTTTTGCTTATCCTTGTACAACGCTTCTTCGTTGAACACAACATTCTTGCTGCGGATGATCTTTCGATTTTCATCATCCCAAAACCGGTAACCAAACTCCTCGTTACCATAACCGATGAAGTAACACTTCTTCGACTTTGAGTCAAGTTTACTTCTTGCAGCATCGTCAATGTGAACATAAGCTAAGCATCCAAATACCTTTAGATAAGAAATGTTTACTTTCTTGCCGCTCCAAACTTCTTCAGGTATCTTGAATCCCAACGGCACCGACGGTCCTCTATTTATTAAGAAAACTACGGTACTGATTGCATCTGCCCAAAACATCTTTGGCAATCTACAGTGCAATCTCATGCTCCTTGCACGTTCATTCAAGGTTCGGTTCATCCTTTCCGCTATTCCATTATGTTGAGGCGTTCCCGGAATAGTCTTCTCCATCTTGATTCCACCATCAGCGCAATATCTCTTGAACTCGTCGCTGATATATTCACCACCATTATCAGACCTTAGACACTTCAACTTGAGATTCGTCTCAATCTAAACCATGGCTTTCCATCTTTTGAAAACCGAGAACACTTCAGACTTGTTCTTCATGAAGTAAACCCACACATTTCTTGTGGAGTCATCAATAAAGGTCACATAGTAGTACGCACCTCCCAGCGATGCAACAGGAGCGGGTCCCCACACGTTAGTGTGCACCAGCTCTAACTTCTCAGATTTTGGCTCTCTTCCTCCTTTAGAGAAACTAACTCGTTTCTGTTTCCTAAGGATGCAGCTTTCACACATCTGATGATCCACCGTCTTCAGATCTGGAAGAGCGCCATTTTCCACCATGAGTTTCATCCCTTTCTCACTCATGTGCCCCAACCTACAATGCCACAATTTGGTCTGCTTGTCATTCTCGACAACAGCAAAAAGTGTCTTGATAACTCGCCGTCATATAAAGAGTGCCTCTTTTACGACCTCTAGCTACCACCATGGAACCTTTCCTGACTCTCCAGGCTCCACCACCAAAATTTACATCATGCCCCGTATCATCAAGTTGACCTACCGAGATCAGATTTCGCATCAACTTGGGTACATGTCTAACCTTCGTAATCTTCCACACACGTCCACCTGACATCTTCAGGTTGATATCTCCAATACCAACTATGTCCAAAGGTAATCCATCAGCAAGATATACCTTTCCGTAATTTCCCGCAACATAATTCTCCATAATGTTTTGGTGCGGTGTAGTGTGGAATGACGCTTCTGAGTCAAGAACCCATGAATCGACTAGGCTATCAAGATAGGAGATTGATGCTTTGGTGTTGTTTGTAGCTACATCACGAGCTTCACTTTTCCTCGGGGAATCAACAGACACTACCAATGCATCAGCAATTTCACGTGTCACTGCATTAGCTCCGCCTCCCTTGTTGTCTTCCTTCTTAGGTGGTGCCCGGCAATTCTTCTTAATGTGGCCTGTCTTTCTACAATTCCAGCACTCCAGAGGCTGTCTGAATTTGGACTGACCTCATCCATTTCTTGACTTCGATCTGCCTTTACTCCGGTTACTTCTGTCTAGGTTTCGTCCTCTGTTTTCTACGTTGAAAGCAGAGCTCGTGGATGTCTCCCCAGAGTCTATCATTCGAACTTCCTCAGCAAGGATACGATCTCTAACATCATTAAATTTAAGTTTCTGAATACCGACAGAATTACTAACCGCTGCCCTCATCGGCTCCCAACTATTTGGCAGAGATGCCAACAGGATCAATGCTCGCACTTCATCATCAAACTCGATTTCAACGGATGACAGTTGGTTGACAATTGTGAAATCGATCACATGTACCACAACCAGACCACCTTCTTCCATCTTCAAATGAAAGAGTTTCTTCATGAGAAACACCATATTATTTTCGGAAGGTTTCTCATACATATCCCAGAGAACTTTCATGAGCCCTTCCGTGGTCTTCTCCTTCGCAACGTTGTAAGCAACGTTTTTCGACATTGTTAACCTTATAACACCCACAACTTGTATATCAAGGAGATCCTACTCATCCTGATCCATCTTCTCAGGCTTCTTGCTCAGTGGTTGATGTAGCTTTCTTCCATATAGATAATCCTCAATTTGCATTCTCCAAAATGCATAGTCTGTACCGGCAAATTTCCTGATACCGTGTGCCAAACCGTCTTCGCCTCCCATCGTTTCTGAAACCACCGTGTTTAAAAACACCTCCGTCGATGAACAAATGCCTTACACCCAAAGACCCTCAAATGACCATAAGAAACATCTTTACCGGTCCAAATCCTCTCTGGAATATCATTATCCAATGGAGCACTCGGTGACAAATTCAGCACATGAACCATCGTGCTCAAAGCTTCTCCCCAGAAAGTCATCGATAAGCCTGACTGTGAAATCAAACATCTCATCCTCTCAACAATCGTTCTGTTCATCCTTTCAGCCAACCCATTTAATTGTGGAGTCTTTGGTGGCGTGAACTGATGTCTTATTCCATGTTCTTTGCAATAAGCATCAAATAGTCCAGAATACTCTCCACCATTATCACTGCGGATACACTTCAGCTTCTTCCCCATTTGTCTCTCAACCAATGCCACAAAATGCTTGAAATATCCCAGCACCTGATCCTTCGTCCTCATAGGAAAACCCACAACTTTCTTGAATGATCATAAATGAAAGTCACAAAATATGATGCGCCGCCAAAAGATCTTGTCTTCATTGGACCACACACATCTGAATGCACCAAATTCAGTACCTCGGGTTTCCTAGAAGGCGCAAAAGACTTGAAAGATACTCTGTGTTGTTTTCCCGCCAAACAATGCGAACACTTATGCAGGTGCAAACCAAAGATTCGTGGAATCATCTCATTCTTAGACAACACATACATTCCCGTCTCACTCATGTGACCGAGTCTCTTATGCCATAACTCCATGGCATTATCATTCTCCACCGCATTAACAACATCTTTGGAGACCTTAGCCTGCATCCAATAGAAGGATGATGACTTCTCACCTCGAGCCACAATCAAAGAACCACGAGAGAGCTTCCATTTACCACCACTGTGCAAACTGAAATAACCCTCATCATCAAGTCTTCCCGTTGATATCAGATTCATCCGAATATCTGGGACATGCTTAACATACTTAAGCAACAGCCTAGTACCAAGACTAGTCTCCAAGTAAACATCACCAATGCCAACAACCTGAGCCAAACCATCATTCCCCATCTTTACGAAACCATAATTACCCGGAGTATAGGTAGAAAACAAATCCCGATGTGATGTAGCATGAGTAGTAGCTCCACTATCAATCACCCAACTGGTGTCTTGGCATGCGACATTAATGGCATCACCCTCAAGAAGAATGAGAAACTGATCTTCGGTGATGGTCACCCGATCCACTTTTTCTTCTTGATTACCTTGCTGTTTGTTTTTCAACTTCCAGCAGTCCTTCTTCATGTGCCCTTTCTTATGACAGAAATAGCACTCCATATTTGCAAATCTATTAGACTTGTTCCTGCTCCTATTCTTGTCTCTATTGTATCTCTATGTGAAATTCTCCCCCTTGACTCAGTCACAAAGACATCTGAACGCGAAGTACTAGCATTCGACTGCCTTCTTGTTTCCTCATTAAGAACACTGTTCTTCACTGAATCCATCGAAATAACACCTTCCGACGCGGAGTTACAAAGAGACATCCTGAAAACCTCCCAAGAATCCGGTAAAGTACCAAGAAGCCACAGACCGTGAATCTCATCATCAAACTTGATTCCCATGTCAGATAACTTGTTGAGCAATCCCTGAAACACATTTAAGTGATCCGTCATTGGAGTCCCCTCCTGATACCTCAGCTCAATCAATTTCTTAATCATTTACATCTTGTTATTTCCGGTCTTCCTAGCATACAACTGCTCCAGCTTCAACCACAAAGTACGAGCATCAATCTCAGTCTCAATATGATGCAACACATTATCATTTACTCACTGCCTTATCAACCCACACACTTGGCGATGCAGCAACTTCCACTCTTCATTCGTCTTCTTTTCAGGTTTCTTCTCCTCGAAGACTGGAACATGAAATTCTTTAACAAGAGCAAATCCTCCATCTTGCCCTTCCATAGATGATAGTTAGCACCATTCAAGCTTATCATCCTGCCCATATTTTCCATCTTTCACACAAGCAAATAATAACCCAAGTTATCAAAACCAAAGCTCTAAACCAGAAGCTCTGATACACTCTGTTGGGGAAAGTCACCCACGACGCAGCGGAATATTATGGTCGTGTTCCCCCTGACCTTGTGTGAACCTGTGAGGAGAATACCTTGACAATTTCAGAATGTAGTATAAGCAATAACGAAATGAGACGCACAATTTTTACGTGGAAAACCTCCACGATGTGAGAAGAAAAAACCACGGGACCGTAGTCCACTCAAAAATCCACTATATAAATGGTATGAGTACAACCACGTCCTCTCTATTCAACAGCCTGAACATAACAAAGAGTCTAGCTACAAAGAGCTATCTCAACAACAAGAGAGCAACAACAACAAGAGAGCAGCACAAAGCTTCAAAACCGACAGCAACCAAACAACCTCAGCTCACAAGGATTCCGGAAAACAGAGACTAATCCCACCGTACAAATCCAATATAAACAAGTCAACAACAACCCTGCCCAAATTTCAGCTCAATCAGAGAAGATCTCACCGTCGGATTTACCAAACACCCAAGGCTGCCCAGCTGAAGAACTGTGACGACCAGCTTCACTAAAACCCATACAACAGAAAATCCAACCGTTGAAATCTAAATCCCTTCGGTGAACCATTAACCCACTGACTGAAGAAGCTTCCCACAAAATATCAGCTCGATCAAGTTCCGTTTGATCCTCCAAAACCAGTCTTGAAGTAGCCTGACGAAAATCACCTCTTTATCTCATTTCTCTCTCTTTTGTCTCTTTCTCTTCAACTCTATTATTGTGTCTATCTACAGTGCAAAAGGATGGGGCAGCCAAATAATAACGGTGAGAATAATTATGTCTCAACCCACTTGGTTCTCTCCATCTAAGAGGGATCCAACAAATATTGCATGAAACTCCATTATCTTACATATAGTTATTATTTTTTATAATTTAATACATTTATTATCTTTTAAATTTTTGATCACACAAAACCGCAAATAGTCACGGACCGCATGTAAAACCATGTGGAATTCTTGTAGCAAGCAAATGTTAACTTTTTTCAGTAAGCCAATACCGCACTTGCATTTTTTTATATAAAAAATCCCATAATGCACCGCTTTTGTTAATTGAGTCTTGTAGATTCTCAAAATATACATAGCTGCAATTTTTTTACTTTCCCTAATTTTTCATTTTTTAAAAGTAATTCTTAAAAATAAAATCATATATTCGTGGTTGTTGCTTTGAGCCCTTTCTCATAGTCATTGAATCATTGGTCCGCTATTAATTAAAACTAAACAAGGGAAAAAAATAATTATGACATTTGTGTTTATTTTATATCCCATCAATGAAAGGAAAACTAGTTGTAGTTTCTAACCCTTCCTCATGGTAATTGACTCAATGGTCAGTTATCAATCAAAACTAATCTGTACAAAAAATTAAATACCCAACTAGAATTGAAAAAAGAGGATAAATGTAAATGGGCTAACTTTGGAGAACATGTCAACAACGGGCACACATATTGCTTTTCGTATTTTTTTTTGATAAAACCTGTAATGAGTTTCGTTTGTTCTCGTTCTCTTTGACATGTTCGCATCTCTGTCGAGTGAGACTGATACGTAATAATGACGCCAAATGGTTTTGGCTCTTGATTTTAAGCCATTGTCTTTAGTGATACTGATAAGCAATATGCCAAAATGATCGGGAGAGAGAGAGAGAGAGAGAGAGAGAGAGAGAGAGAGAGCTCTAGAGGAACGAGACACCATCTTCCACTTGGTTTATTATTCATTATTAGTCACCTTGTAGGCAGTAGAGCTGCCTTATATTTCCACTTGCTGTCAAATTCACACCATCAACAATAGAGACAAGTCAAAACGACCTAGTGATGTATGATGCATAAACTTTTTGTGGGGATTGATTTCGAGAGTTCTTACCATAGAGCCAGTCTTTGAAATACACATGGAGTGCATTTGATAGCCAGTATTTGAAATACACAAGGTAGGCTGGGCACAAATGCTTGATACTCGGCTTATACTCGCTACTCGACTCGGTTCGGTTTGAAAAACAAATACTTGCTACAATCAAGTCGAGTAACAAGTAATCAAATTCTATTACTTGCAAGTATAAGTCAAGTATCAAGTTCATTTTTATTTTTAACTATTTGGCTCGTTATTTGGTTTGTTACTTGTTATCATTTACTTGTTCGGTTACTTGATATATATTACTTGGTTTATTAAATAATTAGTATCTATCTCATTAGTTAATTAAAATTTATGTATTTGATGAGTGACAACAATTACTTATTGCTTACTTCCTATTCGTTACTTGATTGGTACAAGATCCTTAAACTCGAATACTTGTTCTAATCAAGTCGTATATTGAGTAGTCTATTTAAACTTTTACAACTATAAAATAATAAAGTAAAATTAATCATTTGGCATTGTTTGATTTATTTCTCATTTTTCTTAATGAACAAGGATATATTTTCCTAAATCATAATAAAACAACTTGTTTATATTTCATTTTTATAAGTGATATATTTATATAAACAACTTATTTTTTTCCTCAATATAATCTCTTTCACGAATAACTAAAACAAAAGAAAACAAGACAAAACAAAAACAATAACATATTATTTATATATATAACAAATTTATTTACCTTTAAATTTTAAATAACTATCAAATGCTTTATCAATACTTATCAAGTAATTGGCAAATAATTTATAAGTAACAAGTAATAAAACAAGGCAAGTAAATTGCAAGTCCATCATTTTTTCGCAAGTACTTGAAACTGTAAGTACTCGTTATTAACAAACCAAGTACAAGTCCAGAATTTGAATACTCGTACAAACCAAGTCGAGTATCAAGTATATCAAAAATACCGAGTACTCGGTTTGTGCCCACACCTAACACAAGGAGCTATCAAATGCTACTCCATGTGTATTAGATTTAATCTTAAGTCTAGGTTATTTGCTTTTTATTTTTGTTACTTGTTTTCTGAGATTTTTTTTTTGTTCTTTCATGTGCATGTCTAATAGTACCAGAAGAAATAAAGAGAAATCACTAATATTCTCAGACGACCCTGCTATCTTAGAACATTTGATCCGCAATAGAAAACGCTCCGCATCGATAGACAGCAACATTCGCTCATCGACCGATGCTAGCGCCACACCGTCGACCGAACCTTCTTTTCCGTCTACCGATACCCTTCATCCTACATCGATCGACACATCCATCAGGACATCGATCGATACTCAACCGGGAGATATGGTCGCGACTTTGATTCTTAGACAGGATGAGAATGGAAACCTAGTATGCTTTGTTTCTGATTTTAGTAAGAGCACCTCCAAAGAGGATTTCTCGCTCCAGAGTTCTCAAAATACATAAATGTATATATATTTATTTATATTAATATTTAATTGTAGAGTTCTTAACTTTACGGGAAACTCAACCCAAAGTATCTCTGCAAAGAATTTTTCGGCTGAGTTTTCCGTAAAGTTAAGAACCCCATAATTAAATAATAATATAAATATATACATACATATATATGTATTTTGAAAACTCTGGAGCTAGAAACCCGCTTTGGGGGTTGCTCTAAGAATTCAGGATCAAATGCTGAAATGAGACAAGATGGCTCAAAAAAATCTAAAATGGACCTCCTCAATTTTAATTAAAAAATAAATTAAAAATAAATCAATACTAAGAAGAAAGACTATAAGGCCAATGATTTAAACATATTTACTAACTATACTATTACTATTCAATCCCTATCAATCCAACCCAGACTTGACCCGGATCTAAACACAAAACCCCACCCAACTTTAACCTTAATTTTTTTTCTTTTTTTTTCATTAGTATTCTTTCACCTTAAAACAAAATTAAAAATTTTTTTCAACCATCCACTAAATTTCCATTTATTACCCGAAATCGATCAACCCATTGTCATATTTAATCAATTATATCTTATCTAAAATCAAATTTTACTTTTTACGTACGAGATTCAGATAAAAAAAATGCAAAGTATTACTAATACAACTCCGACTAGTACAACTAGTACAACTCAAATGAGTATAACCAGTACAACTAGTACAACTACAACTAGTATAAATAGATTGAGTATGACCATTATAACAAATACAAGTAAAAAGTGTATAACTAGTATAACTTTGTAATTAATATGGTGATTTTTATTTTTTGTTTTCATCATATGAAGATGATAGAAAGAGGATGATGTAAAACTAATAAGGCATGTTGGTCGAATATTTCCCCGCCTGCATATATCAAAACATGAATAGTATATTTTTAATAATATTTAGTTTCGATAATGGTTTGTTTACAAGTTGTACTAGTTATACTAGTTGTACTATTTTCGAGAAAAAAATCATCTTTACTTTTTTGCTCTCGAGGCCAAAAGGTAGATGCGGAGCCAGAAAGGTATTCAACCATGGTTACAAAAAACACGAGTCACCTTAAAAAGAAGAAGGAGAGAGCGTCGTCGATGAGTAAGAGTGACTCACCGGCGATGAACAAAAGAAGAACTCTACTCTAATGAGAGAAACCGTGTGGCCGTGATCGAACAAGGGAAATGATCATATGGTTGAGAAAAAAAATGAAGGGGGTCCCAACTGAAAAGAGAAGGAGATAAGAAAGGTCGTGTTGCTCAAATTAAAGGAGAGACGAGATGATCTAATGGTTGAGAATGCATTTTTATTAAGGATAGTATAGTCATACTAAATAAAATAACAAGTAGTTGTATCAGTGTTCTAGTTGTACCGGATGTATATAGTTGTACTAGTTTTTGAGTTGTACCACTTTGTGCATAGTTGTACTTTTGCAGTGAAATTAAAAATTATTAGTTGTACCACATAATAAATACATTTACCTCAGTTGTACCACTTATTTATGTTTACATGCCTATGCCCGGTTACAATGAAAGCATCAATTTTGTAAAATACATTTCATGTATGTTTTCCAAAAATTAAGTGGACAAACAAGTTAACAAACTTTAAATGTATAAGGTAGATCATGTAAACTTATGGAGTTGTATGTAATAATTTTCAAAAAAAAATCTAAAACTTCAAATAAATTAAGAATTTTTTTTTGAGTACATACCAATTGAGATATTTGATTGTTTTTTTTCTCATAAGAAATACTAAATTGATTTTGTCAATTTGAAATGCCTAAGTTGTACCAGTTATTCCAGTAATATTCATCTAATATATAACAAAAATATATCATTTGTTTATATGTCTAGGTTGAGGGGTTGTACCAATATTTTCACTTCATAGCTTTGTTAAAATATGTTTGATGTTGTTTATCATAATAATATGACTAATATAGTGAATAAATCTCAAATAAAATACATGAAATTTTGTCATCATATACCAATTAGGATATTTGTTTGTTTTTTTTTCATATATAAAACATGATTTACTAGTCGTGTTAATTATAGTAGCTACATATTATATATAAATTATAACATTTATATACCAGTTATAAACTTTCTTAACATGTTCAGTTGTACGATTTATACTAGTTATACTCATACGAATTAAATAATAAGATAAGAAAGATTGTGTGGCTGTAATTGAAGACGGAAGAATGATCAAACGGTTGAGATTAAAATAGAAGAGAGAGTAAGAGAAATAGATAGAATCGTGTGGTTAAGATTAAATCGTAGATAAATGATCCAACGGTTATGATTGATATTTCATTAATGGCATTTTCGTAAATATTATATTCTCTTCTTTCCTTATGATCCGATGGCTCTGATTTAAACAGAGAAAGTAGAATCGAATGGCTTATATTATTCCTTCACTGAGGGTAATATAGTAATTTTCTAGTTAGTGGTCTATGTAGATTAAAATAGGTAGTTGTAGACTTTTTTTCACCCATGTGTCTCATTTGAGATTACGGTCCAAGAATTCAGTAGCCAACCAAACGAGAACCAAGAGGTCGGGGTTCGGTTAACCCAAAATCGGAACAAATACTAATCTGAGTCGGCCTTGGGCTAGAGGTGTCAACTACGCCATATCAATTCATGTTTAGGCCCAGGGTTTTACTTTTGGTCGGAATAAATAGATGTAGATGGATAGGGATTTGCAAAGTAGACCCTACAGATTTCGATCCTTGTTGAAACAATAGCGGCGACGATGATGATATCGGATCTCCCAAGGGATATGGTGGAGGAGGTGCTCTGTAAGCTTCCGATGACATCTCTGAGAAGAGCTCGATTCACCTGCAAAAGGTGGAACGACACTTTATCAAAAAAAGGTTGGAGCTTTACAGAAAAGTACAGAGGTGAAGCAGCAAAGCGGAAGGAGTTTCAGGTGGTGATGATGCTCGAATACAAGTTTTACTTGATGAGCCTCAATCTCCACAATCCATCTATAGATCCTATAGGTAAACTCGTTGGCCTAGATTCTTGAGTACTCGACATAATTAAAATCTTTCACTTCCATGGTTTGTTGTTAATGCGTTACCAAAGACAGAACTAGGCTTGTTGTTTGGAACCCTTTTAGTGGGCAGACAAGGTGGATCCAACCCAGAGATTCTTACCACAGATATGACATGTTTGCTCTCAGAGTCGAGAAGAAGAACAACTACGACCGCAACTTGAAGCGCCGAGTATGTGAGTTTGAAATCTTTAATTTAAACTCTAGCTCTTGGAAGGTTGTTGATTTCAATCCAGACTGGATGATACAGTATTTTTACAGTGGCTTGTCTCTCAAGGGCAATACTTACTGTTTTGCCGAAGAGGAGCTTCCACCGGGCAGAATAGGAAGAGTTTTTTTTACTCTGTTTCAACTTTACAACAGAGGGTTTTAGACCGCGTCTGCGTCTGCCTTTCCGTGCTCGGTACGGAGATACATTGACTCTATCTAGTGTTAGAGAAGAGCAGCTTGCTGTCTTGTTTCAAGAATCTGCAGATGCATACACCTTGAAGATTTGGATTAGTAGCAAGGTTGGTCCCAATGGAGTGAGGTGGAACGAGGTGTTCTTAGCGGTTGATATGAGACCATTGATCGGTTTTAAGTTTCAGTATTTCGCTGGAAGTTTCTTTGTTGATGAGAAGAAGAAGGTCGTTGTGGTTATTGATATGACTAGAGGTCATCCTTTGACTATTCGTAACATGGCTTACGTTCTTGGCGAAAATGGATACTTCAAAACAGTGGATTTTGGAGAATTTGGAAACGAAAATTGCTGGCCACTTATGTGCTCTTATGTTCCAAGCTCGGTGAAAATCTAGCAAGCTAAGCTGCGCCACCAGGCAACCTGAGGGAACACACCATCTTAAATCTTACCAACTTGTTATTGTCGTCTTTTGTTTGACACTTGGGTTCTTTAAATTTGTAATGTTTTTTTTTTAAACTTCATCAAACTCACAAATGTTGGGCAAGGCAAAATAATGAAACATAACAACATAAAACAACAGGCTAAGAAGGGTAGAAAGAGAAGCCAAACAGAACTCCCAACCCAAAGCCATCACACAACATAGGGAGTTGACGTTCTCTTAAAATCTCCAAGAGTTTTCTACCGGACTGAGAAGAGTAGAACCCATTTGCAGTGTAACCCCATTTATATGAGTCTCTTCTATCAATGTGAGGTTTCAGTTTGATTATTAACTCCGCATCTTCCTCTGTGAATTCTTTAATGTGAGATCAATCACACTATCTTGCCTGTACATTGCCATCAATGATCCACTTCTCACTCCACACATTAGTATCTCTACCATCACCTACATCACGAACCAGCCCTTCCTTCAATAGTTCTCTACCAAACATTAAACTGCGCCAGGCGAACGATGGCTGAGACCCCATACCACATTCAAGAAAAGAGCTTCGACGATGATACCTACTCCTGAGCACACGAGCCACAAGAGAGTTCGGACGCTACCAAATCCTCCAAGCTTGTTTGCAGAGGAGCGCTTGGTTGAAATACTCAATGTCATGAAACCCAAGCAATCTTTCTTTTCTTCTCTCCACTGCTCCACTAGAACTCTGACATCACACTTGTGAGCTTTTTATGCAAACCTTTTGGTAATCGGAAGACCGACATAGCATAAATAGGCAGCGCAAAACAGATCGACTTCAACAAGATTTCTTTACCCCCTGTGACAGAGCTTGGGCGTACCACCCATGGAGTCTTGACTTCAGTAAGTCACGTTTCGAACCTTTAAAGCACTTAGGAAGACCTAAATAAGATCCTTCTCCACCTTCTTGTTCAATACCGAGAACACCTTTCACTGCACTCTTCTTTTCTTCTGTGATTTTTGAACCAAAGATGATAGAAGACTTCTGGTAATTGATACATTGTCCAGAGGCGTCACCATACCGTTTAAGACATCTCATAAGCTCCGCACTCTCATACTCATTTGCTTTACACAGCAGGAGCGAATCATCGGCAAAATGCAAATGATGCACCGCTGGTCCATCTGACCCCAAGCGGATACCCGTTAGTTTCCCCTTAGACTACGATTGATGAACAGAACCAACCAGAGCCTCAGCACACATGATAAACAAAAAAAAGGCGACAGCGGATCCCCTTGACGCAATCCACGCTCTAGCATAATGAAGCCATGAGGATTGCCATTTAGAAGGACAGAATACGACACAATAGATACACATGCCATCACCCAGTTGATCCATTGTCTGTCGAACTCCATCTTCTCTAATAAAATCTCCAAGAAAACCATTCTACTCGAACGTATGCTTTTGACATATCCGTTTTCACGGCCATATAACCTTGAGCGATAGACTCGTTCGTACGTAGACCATGAACAATTTCGTGAGTTATTTAGGGTTAAGGTTTGAATTTTTAGAGTTTAAAGTTGAAGGTTTAAAGTGTATAGTTTAGAGTTTACTTTTAGGATTTAGAGTTGAGAGTAACGTTTAGAGTTGAGATTTTATGGTTCAATTATTTGATATTGATATGTAGGGGTATTAAAGTGTTCTAGACTACTAAATAAAGTTCTTTTTGTGATTTTTTTTAAGGTAACTTTTATTTATTTAAATTTAGCGGAAATTATGAAAGTAGCCCCAAATATTAATAGGTAAAACCAATTAACGAACTCCAATTTAACCAGAGAATATTTAAAATCAATTTCAGTTAGATAGCAAAAAGCAAACTAAACGATAACTTCGGGTTCGGTTAACCCAAAACCGGAACTAATACTAATCTGAGTAGGCCTTTGGGCTAGAGGTGTCAATGGGGCCATATCAATTCATTTTTAGGCCCAGGGTTTTACTTTTGATCGGAATAAATATATGTATGGCATCCTTTTATATATGCCATAAAAATCAATTTTCAGACATCTATACTTGTTATTGGCCTAGAAATTGAAAGCGGGAAGGTGAGTAGACCCAAATCAAATGTCTGCTCTTTTACAGTAAATTGTCTATAATTTAATTTGCCCCAAGAAGCATCATCAATTATACTGATTTAGGTTCAACATTGCGTCATTAATTATTCGTAACATGGCTTACGTTCTTGGCGAAAGTGGATACTTCAAAACAGTGGATCTTGGAGAATTTGCAAACGGAAATTGCTGGCCACTTATGTGCTCTTATGTTCCAAGAGCGGTGAAAATCTAGCAAGCTAAGCTATATGGTTATAAAAAACAAAGCAAACATTTGATATTCTCTTAATATCTCCATTTAAGGCCTGGAGATTTTGTGAACAAACCAAATCGTCTTCTATTGTCTTTTTCAACAAAGCTTCCCTACCTGTTCAGTTATCATTTCAGCGGTTATTCTTCCTTGCTCAATGTAGGATCAGATTCCTCTGTTTCAGTCTTTTTACTGATCAACGCACAAACTGAGCTAATAATAGATGGACAGTTGAAATAAGAGCAGCGCGGGCATGTTGATGCTAACGGCTCACAGCCTTTGTATCTGCGTTTTTTACATGTAAATTAGGTTGTTGCAGATCCTGGAGAAAATATTTTATAGGAAGGAAGCATGATCTCAGATTACAGCTACCTTTCTTCAGCGCTTGTAGCAAATAAGAGGGGAGTATAAGGATCACTGTCCGTAGCCTCATCTGATCTGCTTAGATACTATATTAAAAAAAAAAAACATTTTATTTCCAATCATTTATCAGAACTGAGACCCGGTCATCAAGTAAGGAAATGGAGATTGGCTCAAATCAAAGATGTTTTACCTTTGATGGATGATCAAGTCCTAAACACTCGGCTAACCTCTCACGACTTGTGCCCTCAATCTCTGCGCATAGACGAGACACCACGGGATGGATCTGCTGTGCCAAGTAGTAATCTATGTCAACCAACCATTTGTTATCGTCTGCTATCAACTCATCAGGATGCCTAGCACGTTCGGCGATCCCTGCTGAGCTCGTAGAGCCAGTATTATCCTGCACAGAGTAATGGTAGAAACGTTAGTAGAAAGACGATTTGATTCGTATTGTACTAAGCTGGTCTTCCGTGCCGAGAACCTGTTCATAGCAGATTATATATGGTACATTGTCTTTAGCACTGAAACCTTCTTTATAACCACTTTGCCTCATTCTAAGTGCGACCTGAGAAAACAAAAAACAATTTAACCGCACAATCAGAGGTCAGTGAAAACGTCAAAAGTATAAAACTTTAAGCAGAATTCCGGTGAGCAATACTGCCAATAATATCTCTTATACTCACTTGAACGTGTGGTTGGCTTTGGAATCTGGATAAGCTTCTGGTGACTTAGTCAATGCCTCGGTGATGACATACTTGTCAAGTGCAACTTTCCCATTTCTCATTTCCTCGTTTATCTGTTCAATGGACAAAAGCATACATGTATTAGATGACAAAAGACTAGCAAACTAGTCAACAAAGATTACCTTCATAAACTCGTTATGAATTGCTTCGATAACATCCTCACACGACCTGCAACGAAGACGATGACTTGTTGTGCGTTGCATGAGAATGTAAAAACATATATATATATATATGTTTTCACTTTATGTTTTAGAACATACCCTCCTCGAGACAAGATCTTAGCCAAGCGTAAATCTTCAATTTCCTTGGAAAGTAAGCTCCAACCCTCTTTTCTTTCAGTGTCCTGCATTGAGAAATCATATAGTACCCAAACATTTTCAAGCCATTGCCTACAGAGGTGTGCACCACATCATCCTAGCCCATTGACAGCAATAAAACATAACTTTCTGTTCCTAGAAATCATGGACGAGGAACGTATTCACAAACAATCTCGGTACATGTGAAAATACAAACTCTCAGGCATTTTAGAAAGAGGTTTAAATGAAGGCTTGCCTTTTGAGAGTTTCCATTCTCTCTTTTTACGCCACCATCATTAACGTTAAGAAACTGCGACTCTTGTAAATTTTTTTCAAATTTAAGAAAACTCTCCCCGTCACTGTCATAGTACTCGTTACGAATATCATCCTCCATAGAGCCGTGTGAGTGGTCCGTGTCTTCACCGGAAGTATCTTGCGGTAATTCAACCATTCGAAAATGCACGACCACGGCACCATCAAGACTACAAACAATCACTTAGAATATCAAAAGAAAAACAGGGGGAAAAAAA
>CAJHQP010007795.1:0-30335 GCA_905132765.1 Moricandia arvensis
AGCAACGGAAAAGAGCACGCACGGCCCACCTTGTCTGCCCTCGCCACACACACCTCCACGCTCCTTTGGTGTAGAGATGGCTGAATGGTGACCCCCTCCTTTTTTATTTTGGTTGTGGCAAAAAACATCTCTAAAAAGTTTGTGGGAATCTCAATCGCCAAACATGTCTCAGGGTAAATTATGATCGGTTTTACTTTCATTAGCTACGTTATGCGCAAGTATATATGAGAAAATCACCTTCAACACATCCTTCGTTAATGGTTGATTAAGGCGGCTTCAAATGCTTGAAACACGCTAATCTCATATTGCTCTTCATTGGGGCGCTTCCATCACATTCCGCAAAAAGATGAGTTTATCCAGTGTCTCCTCCATAATCATGGAAATTCTCTATACATCTCTTCTTTCCGTAGAGTGATGTTCTCTTCTCTCCGGCATAAATTGGGCTCTCAAGCATCTGCGTGACGAGGAATAATCCATCGTTACGCCAACCTTCTTGTTGTGGATGTGAAGTGAGTAATCCACACGATTCATCCTAAGCTTTGTAGACCACTGGAGAGTTTCTATCCATGGGATCGCTCCTTTTGCAAGAGATATGGCTAGAGAATCACTCCCTATCCAATATGTTGATGCTTTGCATGTGAATGGCTGTACATGCTCGCGCGTGTCATAATAGAGCTACTTTGCTGCGATACTATAGTCCTCCGCTGTAGTTGATCTTCGGACCGGGTCTCCCCACTAATTGGGTATATCACATCTACTCGATTATTTGCCACTATGCCGTTACTGATATATGGTACTAGAGATGTTGACACGATGTGGCTTCTTGTTATATTAGACCACAATCATTACATAAAATGGAGAATTCTAGGAGATGGGTAAGATGCCATTGCATACTGGACAAGAACACTTAATAAATCTAAGTGCGTCTTTATGTTATAAAACATCCCGGCTGAGAAAACATGAGGACATTCAGTTGCATTGAGGAGAGTTATGATGTTAGAGGGATCTTATGCTTGTTGCACTTATTAAAATCCCCACGTCTCTTGAAATGAAGTAGACTAAGCCAAGTTCACCTCTTTAGTTTGGAGAGTTTGGACAATTTATTCTTGATACAAAAATTGATATACATTGAGAATAAATTATCTAGTACTATCGAATTAACGCACTCGCTTAATAGTATAGCTTGATTTGGACTCATTAATCACTGTAGAATACACCCTGGAGTGTAATCAGATATCATTGGAGTTATGATGAAGAAGGTTGTCCCACTTTTTAACCGAAGTGATTCGCAGTTTTACCTGTTTGAGATTCGCATATTGTCTCTTGATACAAATAAAACCAGAATGAATCACGATGTAATAATCTTGATATTTGGACCATAAATCAGTTTAGAATCACCTGAGTGTGAATCAAGATCATAGGAGTTATGATCGAAGAAGTTATCGCCACAATTTAAACGTGAAGTGACTCCAGTTTACCTGTTTGGAGATTTGGACATTTGCGTTCTTATTCCTAATCAAAAACAGAAGGGTGTATCAAAGATGTAAGAAGCTTTATTTCGAACTCATAAATCAGTGGAATAATCACCCTGAAGTTGAATCAATATGCTTGGAGTTAATGATGAAGAAGTTATCCCACATTTAACCGAAGTGATTCCAAGTTACCTTCTGTTTGGAGAGTTGGCAAATTTCTTCTGATACTAATAAAACCAAATAATGAATCAAAGATGTAAGAATCTTGATCTGGACTCATAAATACAGTTTAGAATCACCCTGAAGTTGAGATCACAGATCATAGGAGTTATGATGACAGATGTTATCCCACTTTTTACCAGAAGTGACCTCCAGTTTACACCTGTTTGGGATTTGGCAATTTATTCTTGATACTAAATAAAACCAGAATGAATCCGAGTTAAGAAGCTTGATTTGGACTCATTAATCAGTTTAGAATCAGCCGCCTGGGTTGAATGCAGATATCATTCGAGTTATGATGAAGAAGTTACCCACTTTTTAACCTGAAGTGATTTCTGAGTTTAACCCTGTTTGGATAGATTTTGGCAATTCTTTTTTGATAACCAATAAAACCAGAATGAATCACCGATGTAAGAATCTTGATTTTGACCTCATAAAATCAGTTTAGAATCACCCTGAAGTTGAATTCAAGAATCATAGGAGATATGATGAAGAAGTTACCCACTTTTAAACCGAAGTGATTCCAGTTTACCCTGTTTGGAAGATTTGGGCAATTTCTTCTTGATTCTACATTTCCAAGAATGAATCAACATGTAAGGAATCTTTAATTTGGACTCATAAATCATTGTATAATCATCCTGAAAGTTTAATCAAAAGATACATTGGAGTCAATGAGTGAAGAAAGTTATCCCCACTTTTTAACTGATGGGAGTGAACTCCAGTTTTACCCTGTTTGGAGATTTGACAATATTTTCTTAGTTCTATCCAGTGTTCAAGATGTAAGAAGCTTTATTTTAATAACTCATATCACGTGGATAATGCACCCTATAAGTTGTTTCATTGGAGTTTGATGAAGAAAGTTCTCCCACTTTAAGACCGAAGTGATTCAAGTTTACCCTTTGGAAGAGTTGGAATTTTCTTCTTATACTAATAAAACATAATGAATCAAGATGTAAGATCTTGATCTGGACTCATAAATCGCTTAGATCACACCCCTGAAGTTTGAATCCAGATTCCAATAGGAAGGTTATGGATGAAGATGTTATCTCCACTTTTTACCGAAGTGACTCCAGTTTACGTCGCTGTTTGGAGATATTGGCAATTTTATTCTTTGATACTGAATAAAAATCCAGAATGAATCACGCATGTAAGAGGCTCTTGATTTGGACTCAATTAAATCAGTTTAGAATCACCCTGAAGTTGAATCAAGATCATAGGAGTTATGAGGAAGAGTTATCTCACTTTTAACCAGAAGGTGACTCCAGTTTTACCTGTTTGGAGATTTGGCAATTTCTTCTGATACAAAAATAAAACCAGAATGAATCACGATGTAAAGATATCTTGATCTGGACTCATAAATCAGTTTTAGATCACCCTGAATGTTTGAATCGAAGATTCATAGGAAGTTATGATGAAGAAGTTTTATCCCACTTTTAACTGAAGTGGACTCCAGTTTACCCTGTTTGGAGATTTGAACCATTTCTTCTTGATTCTAATTAAAATAGAATGTTATCGAAGATGTAAGAAGGCTTATTTTGACTCATAAATCAGTGGATAATCACACTGAAGTTAACATCAAATACTCAATTGAGTTATGATGAAGAAAGTTATCCCAACTTTTAAGCGCGAACTGATTTCCAGTTTGTCCTGTTTTGGAGAGTTGGCAATTTCTTCTTGAATACTAGATAAATACCAGAATGAATCACGATGTAAGAATCTTAATTTGGACTCATACTCAGCTTAGAATCACCCTGAGTTAATCAATAAACATGGAGTTATGCATGATAGAAGTTATCCCACTTTTAAGCCGAAAGTGATTCCAGTTTGCCCTGTTTGGGAGAGTTCACAATTTCTGTCTTGATACTGATAAAACAAGAATGTAATCAGAATGAAAAGAATATGAGAAACCGTTTCGCCTGTACGTAAATATTAATCTGCTCTTTCAGATTGATTATTACACCTGAAGTTGAAGGTCAAGATCATCAAGAGTTATGTATGTAATAGAAGTTATCCCAACCAAGTAATTGGTTACGAAGAATGGCTGGATTCCAGTTTACCCTTTGGTTTTATTTGGAGAGATTTGAGACAATTTCTACTTTGGATAATCCCTAATCATATCGCAGGAACGAAATCAAAATGTAAGCGAATTCTTTGATTGGCCGACTCATTACGTTCTAGTGTTATGTTAATCACTCAGCTTGGAAAAATCACACGCTATCATTGGAGTTAAATCGAAGAAGTTATCCCACTTTTAACGCGTAAGTGATTCCAGTTACCGCTTTTTCTGCTGTAACGGCCCTTTTGGCGAAAGCAGTAATGTGCAATTTATTGCTCTTGATACACCTCGAATAAAATCATGATTGTAATCAACAAATGTCGGAGTGGACAGGCCTTATTTGGAACCCGTATTAAGTCACACCTTGCAAGAATAAACAGCCCTGGTAGTTGAATCTCGGACCACCATTGTGTATGTAATTATTGTCACTGAAGAACGATTAACTCCCACTATTTAACCGAAGTGAATTCCAGTTTGCCCATGTTTTTGAGAGGTAATGATAGTTATTGGGGTGGGATCGGCACGGAGGGGACATGACTTTTCAAAGCTCTTTCCACGAAATCTGGTGGACTTTTCTTTCGGTGGGCTGCTACGACACTTGCCACGTTTTTGATCGTAGCAAATTGCCACTTATATTCCAGTGTCATTTTCATAGCAAGACTTTGCTACGATTAGAGTTCACGTATCTGTTTCGTAGCAAATATTTTCTACGTTTCGTTTCGTAGCAAAGCGTAGCAATATTTGCTACGAATTGATACGGTTTGCCACGCTTTCCGTTTTCGTAGCAAAAGATGGCAATATCGTAGCTTATTTCTTTTTGCTACGAAAATAACGTAGCAAAGTTTGTGGCTATGTTCCTTTTTTTACTAGTGTATGTGTTGTAATAACTAATAACCATTGCCATAGATGTGGAAAGCCTGATAATCAGTTAACCATGCTATTTTTGATTGCCACGTGCTTTGCAATCTTGGGCCCTTGCCTCAACACCATTGTGTCTAGGAACGTTTCCCAACGGCGAGTGTTTTTACAAACTTAGACTTATTTGTTCTTAGGGAAGAATGAGATCGAAGACCCGGACCTAGACAAAGATCCTTACCCATGGATTATTTGGTACATATGTAGCTTGCAATGACAAACTTCTTAGAGGGATCTCAAAGGGGATCCGCTTGAGTTGATTAGACATGTAGAGAGCAAGTGCAATGCTTGGTTTGAAGCCAAACAAAAAACCCCATAGTGGCAAGTCAAACTACTTAAACAAATACACAAGTCTTAAGCTTGTAAAAAACTTGTCTAGTGGATGGATCACGGGTAGCTGTATGCAAATCGAAGTGGTTATGGTTGGGTTTCAGAAGGATGGATCATGAAATGAAAATCTCATAGGGCTGAAAATTAAAGAAAACTGTATGTCTTTCTTTTCATTCAGTGATGGAGGCATTACTCTCGGCGAAAGAGAGCATGCTACAAAACACTGATTACCAACATTTTGGGACATACTACAAGAACTTATTGTCAATGGTTCAGGATCCGAAAGATTGGCCGAGTTTCTCCATTTATCTTGCGAAATGTGCTTTACTGAAGAGAAGATTTCGAGATTTTAAGATATCATACATTCTAAGAGAGAAAAGTCGGAAAGCAGATGGTTTAGCTAGGATTTCACAGACTTTTTTTGTGATCTATCTTTTGTTGGTTGTTCTATTCCGGTCTGGATTCCCAGATCACCTCAAGCTTGAGTAATATAACAGCCTTTTGATGTTCAAAAAACAATATCACAAACGAATATCATAATTTTGGATGTTTTCATATATAATCAGTTTTAGTATCTAAAAATTTACATAATAACAATATATTTTGGGTTTCTAATTATATAAAAAAACAGAGAGATTCATGAATTCAATCCTACAATGACAAAAAAAAATCTCCAAAGATTAGGAGAAGAAGAAACATTTTGACCTGTAACTTAATTTTGATTGTATCATGCTAACAGAGAATTGGAAAGAAATTTCCTGCTAACGTCAAAGATTGTGAGATCCTGTGTGTTGTGTGCGTGTGTGTGAGGAGAGAGAGAGAGGAGAGAGAGAGAGAGAGAGAGAGAGAGAGAGAGAGAGAGAGCAGAGGAGAGAGAGGAGAGAGAGAGAGAGAGAGAGAGAGAGAGAGAGAGCAATTTGCACCATTATAGTCCCTGGAGCAGCAAGTAGCCTCATACTCGCAGTAATGATGAAAGAAGGAATTTATCTCAACTGATTGTAATTACCATCCCGTGTATATTGATTTAGGCTGAGAAAATTCCATAAGATCAATTGAAAGTTGAGCCAGTTAGAATAAAAGAAACCAGTCGAGTGGATTATTGTCTCGACTAGATAGTCTAAGGTCAGACATTGTCCCTCAATAGTTCTGGATGAGTGATGGTCGAAATAATGGAGTAATCGTCGAATTGTACAAGGGAGCAGGACGAGAGGCGATGGGCTTATTGTGTTTGGTTGAGTTCTGGTCAAGTGTTGGTTGAGAGACAGTGATAGAGTAAGTGTGATAGAGAATTGGTTGGAGGAATGGTTTTAACTGCAAGATGCTATTGCTCAAATTATCCTAGAGCAATCTTCTATCTAAAATAAGAGACCGGACTGTAGTATTTAGCGATCGAATCCATAGGGAGAATGAACACATAATAAACTATAGATATTTAGATTAAGCTAGGAAATAATTATTAAAACAGTAAATAGAGCAGTAAACAATATAATTAAGTTGTTTTAAGCTATATATAAAATAGGTAGACATAGGGTTTTAGGAAATTAGAATTATGAGTTATAGATACTAAGAGTGTTTGATGAACCGTCCTAGAACTCAAATGCAATAGTAAAATATCCAGATCTCGCTGCAAGCATAATCAGATGATTAAGTCCTATGTTCTAGCTGTCGCATACGAACAAGGAACGAGTGTCGATCGATACTTCTGATATAGCATGGTTTTAACACTTTCAGACATGGTATAAGTCTTTTTTTGGAGTCTATTATATGTGTTTAGTCGTTTTCGTGCTGTTTGTGTTATACAGGGTTCATGTACGTTTTGGCGAAATTTAGGGATTCTAGAGCTATTTGAGGTGCAGAATTGTGCATATGCACCAGAAGTTTAGCTATGGATTGAGAGATTCCCACAGTCAGATTAGACTCATATTTTTAAACAAAATATATCCTTGAGTTAGATTTCCAATGCCACCGGTTTGAGGTCAATCAAGATCCTCTATCAAATGTTATGCCCGTTTTACTGAAGAAGGGTCTATCTGGCTCGGGAGAGGAAGCTGTCGAGAATTCAAGAGATCCAAGGAGTGTCGAAGGACACCACCTTGGATGACGATCGACACTCCTCTAAATCAGAGAACCGAGGTATTTAAATGAAGTTTGATAATTACAACTTTTCCCGAAAGTTTCCCTGATTTACATAAGACCTCAGGACGTGAACTAACCCTATATATATGTTTTCTAAGCCATTGTTACGGCTAAAATTTTATATTAGGTTTTCCTTTAGGTTATGAGAGAAGAGAGGAACTAGTTCAGAGTCCTCTTGGAACTCATTGGGTTCTTCTATTGATTTTTGTTATATCTGTTCATTCTATGTTTTTTCTTTTCATCTATCATGTCTTAGTTGATCTCTTGTTAGGTTTAGGGCTTTCTAGGGTTTTCATGAACTTCTAAAATATAGAGTTTCTAGGGTGAATTAATAGGATCATTCACAGAATTGGTTTAACTGCTTGTGTTCTCGAGTAGCTAACTAGAACTCTAAACTTAGGATAATTGACAACCGCTAGAATGAGTTGAAATACTGATAAAAATTATGCTGAGCTAGGTTGTTAGGCACATGCGACAGCCGGTTTTGTTAACGTAATGAACATATCAATTAAGACATTAATGCTTGTCTAAGGAAGTATCGATGGACACTCATTCCTTGTTCGCACGCGACAACTGGAATGTAGGACTTTGGCATCTGAATAAACTCAAACCGTGAGCTGTATATGTTACTATTGCACCCGAGTTCTAAGATTTAACCAACAAAATCTATCGGTTATAGTTCTAACAACCTAAACGTACCCCTAAGTTTAGCACCCGTCCTCCATCTTTTAAACAACTCTCATTATTTATTGCTTCCATTAACTTTCTTGTTATTTATTGCATTTCTATTATTTAACTTAGCTTAATATTAAGCTAAAGAGTATTGTGTGAAATATCGAGTCTTTGTGGATATGATCCCAAAGTACTGCAATCGTTCTCTTATTTGAGAGCGTTGCTCTAGGGTAATTTGAGTACATCAACTTCCTTAGATAAGCATTAACGTTCTAATCGATATGTTCACTAGGTTAACTAAGCCACCTGTTGCATGCCACTAACAATCTAGATCATGAGTTGAACCCACTCTTGCGGTTCTCGATTATCCTAAGTTCATTGTTCTAGTTAGCTACTCTAGAATACAAACAGTCAAACCAATTATGTTGAAGGATCGTCATAAACCACCCTAGAATTTCTATGTTTCAATAATTCATCTAAACCCTAGTAAACCCTAAATCTAACAACATAACTACTTAGACATAATTACACAAGATATAGAGATAAATTGAATAAGTTGCATAAATAGATATAGTAAGTAATACCAGAGTTCCAATACAAAATCTCTGAAGGAGTTCTTGATCTTCTTTCCAAAACCTTAAGAATCTCAGCTCTGACTTCTTATTTTTTGAACAACTATGAGTTTCTTATTCATAAGATCTAGAATGCTTCATAATCTCTACATTGCTCCGAAACATACCTGAATCTGAAAATACTCAAATTAGACTCTAAAAAAGACTTATACTATGGCTGAAAACTTATAAATTCAAATATTTTATTTTCTATTTCTAGATAAAGAGAGAGAGGGAGAGAGAAAGATAGATAGATAGAGAGAGAGAGAGAGAGAGTGATTGAGTGAGTGAGTGAGAGTGAGAAGGGAATCAGAAAAACACAAACTTTTACCTTTTCAGACTTTCAGGAGGAATCCGATCCAGTGTATACCAAACCCCAAGACAAGCAAATAAAGTTGATAGGTCTGAGGTCAGCTTTGGTTCCTTCAGAAATTCTCAGCAAGTGTGGATTTACTGGCAGGCGATCAAGTTTGGTATTTCCATCTGTTACATCCTGAAATCAGTAAATCTAAGAATGGTGCTAGAGAGTGTTTAGATAATAAGTACAATTGAAAAGTTCATCATCCCCTTCTTGACTCTATAAAAGTCAATAAAATAATAAAATTAACACTCAAAATAAAATACAACGTCTATAACTACATCCCCCAGACTTAAACAACATTGTTCCTAGTGTTTTACAGTCCAAGATTGGTGGGAGAAATAAATCATAAGCAGAAATTTAGCAAGCAAAAAGAGCATACCTGCCTGCTGATATGAGTGTTGATCAACATAGTTTAGTGGCGGTCGATACTTGTTGCTACTGTCGTGACATCGATCGATACTCTTTTACAGATTCTGGTATCGAGTTTCTCTCTTAAGATATTTACTTATGATTTGGTGTTTCCTAACCAATTCGGGACAGATTACACTTGGGACAATGTAAGTTATGTTTGGGGGAGGTTCGCTGATGCTATTGGATTTATTTTGAGTCTTATTTACTATATATATATATAAGTTTTTTCAAAAAAATAATTATTGAATCAAGAAAGAGACTATGATCAAGATTTATTATTGACTAACCACACTTTAGCACCATTCTTAGAAGGTTATTTGCAGAGATTACTAGAGATACCAAAGTAGATCATCTTCCCGCTACATCACACTTTCTTAGAAAGTTTGAAGGAACTGAAACTGATTTCCAACACTAATCCTGACATTAATTGTTTGCTTTGGGGCTTGGTATACACTGGACCGGATTCCTTTTGCAAGTCTGTAGGTACAAGTCATTGCACCTCTGGTTCCCTTCTCTCTTTCTCTTCAGCATCTACCTAAAAGTTTAAAAGATTGAGATGACTTCCCGAGATGCAGAGGGGTAATTACATTACCGATGACCCAACTATTCTAATTCGGTGAAACGATCACACATTGTTGGCAGCTACTGATGACCCTACTATTCACCTACAACTTTGCCCAAAAAGAAAAAGAGAAAAGAAAAAAGAAAAGAAAGATGGCATAATGTTTGTGTTAAACAACATTGATCATTGGATTTGAAATCTAAAAAGATTCAGAGAAGAGAGAAAAGAGGGAAGAAAGGGTTCAAAGAAGACTTTGTGCCTAGTTGTCCAGAATTGCAGAGGTAAGAGTACATGTGTTCTTTGATCGATACTTCTAGAGTAAAGCTTGTACTTTTATTTTATGCAAAGAAATGAATTTTGTAGAGGGGTGAGTCAGACTAGTATTTGCTAAGTTGTTGGTAGAATGGATTTGTCACTATACTAGGATAGGCTATATAAATTTTTCAGTGATTGACTGGATAGGATGTGGTCGCAACAAAGTAGGGTGGCAGTTATACTTAAACATTATGTGAGTCCTCGCTTTACAAAACCTTCTTTCACAGGCTGCCTTGTTTGCATGAGGACAAGAAAACGGATAAGTCTGGGGGAGTTGATAAGGCATGATATTTACAACTATTGTGCCATGATATCACCCCTATTTAGAGTCTATTATATGTGTTTGGAGTATGTTTCACAGTATTTTCAGGTTCAGGTATGTTCTGGAGAACTTTGGTGATTCTGAAGCTTTTAGAGATGCAAAACTGCGAAGATGCGTCAGATGTTTAGCTATGAATGGAGACCTTCCCACGGTGAGATTAAAGCTGATATTTTGATAGATGATAGATCTTTGAGTTATCTTCTAATGCCACCGGTTTTAGGTCAATCATGATCCTACAGCCAAAGTTATGCATGTTTTACTAGAGAGAGGTACGTCTGCCTCGCGAGGGGAAGCTGTCGAGAACGTGAATGAATGTTTATCGGCGGCGCAGCCATAGTGTCGATCGACGGTGATCCCAGAAGATAGTACCGGACTTGTTTCAAGACTGACTTAAGCCCAAAAACCACCACAAATTACCATAATTCCCCTGCACGAGTTAAAACCCTATTTTTGTGTCTCTATATTTTTTAGGAAGCAAGCTTTCTTTTATTCATTGTTCTAGGGTTATGGGAGAAGGGAGGAACTCCTTCAGAGTCCTGGAACTCCTTTAGTTTTATATTATATTGATTCTATTCATATATGATTTATGTGTCAAAGATCATGTTCTAGGTTTTAGGGTTTGTTAATGGTATTGATGGATTAATCAAAAAGTAGAATTTCTAGGGTGATTTATTATATCTATCATATGAATTTTTCTTATTTCTTGCTTCTAGAGTAATTAACTAGAAACCTGATCATAGGATAATTAGGCGCACGCGAGAGCATTGTCTATTACATGATATAATTCTATTGAGCTAGGTTGTTAGAAGCAAACGAGAGTTGATCGAAGGAACCTAGTGAACATATCAATTATGTCTTAATGGTTGACTTGAGAGACCATTGATCGACGCAAGATCATTGCCTTCGATCGATGGTCATTTCGTGTCAACAAGCGGGAACTGAGACATCAGACTTAGTCAATAGATTAGACTCGCAGCGAGAGCTGGTCATCTTTTACATTAGATATCGAGTTATAGGATTGATCCCATTAGCTTCAATCCTCTATAATCCACTTGCCTGAAACCTAAGTCTAGCTATTTTGCATTATTGGTTACAACAACCAATCAATCAACTTGCTACTTTATTCACTGCCTAATAAACTGTTTGCCTAGCTTAACTGAAAAGTCTATAGTTTATTGTGTGAACCTCTTATTTGAGAGAGTAAAGTCACTTCTTAGGGTAATTTGAGTGACATCACAGATCTTCTGAATCTATGAGGGGTAGCTGGTTGTTCTGTGTAGAATCGTCCGGACTCTAGGAATGCTGGGGTGTCGATCGATGACGGATGTTAGGTGTCGATAGATGACTCATACTCATTTTCACGTTCTAACGGATGTTACTACACTGACTATTCTCTTAGGTGGAATTATGGCTTCAACCAAAAATGCTTCTCGGTATTCTGGAATTGCAAGACTGTCGATCGATGCTTCTGGTTAGGTATCAATTAATGATTATCTATCGTCTTCGTACTCTACGACATTAATCAGAATAACAAATTGCCACAAACCCTAAATCATCTTCTATCTCAATAAAGAGCGTGTTTTCCCCTGGCCACACGAATATGGTCATAGAATTCAGTCTCACTGATGAGAGACGGATATAGTCTGTTTATCTTTATGTCACATTAGCCATGAAGGCTCTCCCAAGTAATAGAGAAGAATTCCAGTCTATCTGAATATCCATAACATGAAATATACTTGAACTAGGGCATTGCAGATTTGTACTTGAAGGTTCTGACAATCCCTCTTGAATTTACCTTGGAGCAACCCACAAAAGTGAATGAATCACTAGAAGGTTCTATCTTCAGACTCATAAACGCAGCCATAGATCTGGGCATAACGCTGACTGAAGAACCCGTGTCACATAGGGAAATATGGTAGCTGTGACCTATAATCATGCAAGGAACCACGAACTTCCCATGATCACTCTTCATCTTCCGTGTAATCCTCTGCTTCAGCTTCTCTCTGATCTGATGGAACATATGCTCAATGTCCTCATATTTCTGCTTGTTCTCTCTAAAACACCCATAACCGGTGGGCCCAATAAGCTTCATCGAATGGCATGTTTACAGTAATCCTCATCATCCTCTTGGTGAAACGATCCAGCTCTTTCTCATTAGGTTTTCTTCTTTGATGCTTAGCAACCTTGTGCTTCTTTCTATTATGAACTTGTTCCTTTGTAGCATGGTTGATATACCTATTTATTACCAGTTTTTAGGCCATGTTATAGGCTCCATTTATGATTATTATGTGTGTCTAGGCTATGTTTTAAGGTCTTTATAGGTCCAGGTACGTTTTGGAGATATATGGAGATACGTGGAGCTTTTGGAAAATTTAGAAGAGAATAATCTGTAGCTGATCATTGAGAGAGTCAAATACAAGAAAGCCGTTGATCGACAGCACTATCTTGACATCCACCGATGTTACATGACCAAGATCGATCAATGCTGACCACTTGCCATCGATCGATGACCAATTCACAGACATCTGATTTCAAGCCCAAGTTAGAGACAATATACAAGATTACAAGTTTACCCATAGACGAGTTTTGACCTAAATTTTAGGGTTTTATATTTATACTTTATGTATGACAGAGAAAAGATAGATGTAGGGGGGTACGACATACGTACGACGCACGCACAATGCAAGGTTTTAGGGTTTTAGTATTCTATTAGGGGAGAAGATTCATAACTCCTTTGGGATATTTGTATTGGAACCCCAGTATTTTATCTATGCATTATATTTAGATTATTATTCTTACTTTAATTATGTCTGAGTAGTTATCAACTAGATTTATGGTTTATTATTGGTAGTGATGGATTAGCCAAACAATAGAATTGCTAGGGTTATTATTAGATATACCAATAGAATTGTGTTCTAGAGTGGCTAACTAGAACCCTGATCATAGGATAGTTAGGCGCAAGCGAGAGCATCGTCTACTACCGAAATTAATCCTTTTGAGCTAGGTTGCTAGAAACAAACGAGAGTTGATTTAGTTAATCTAATGAACTTATCGAATTAGATCATAAGGCTTGACCCAAGAAACCATCGATCCACGCAGGATCATTGCCTTCGATCGACGCATGATCATTGCCATCGATCGATGGTCATTCCGTGTCAACAAGCGAGAGCTGAGACATTGAACTTAGTCAATAGATTAGACTCGCAGCGAGAGATGGTCATCTTCTACATTAGATATTGAAGTCTTGACTCCCGCAGACTTAACCTTTTGCTTGTCCTCAAGCAAACAAGCATGTGAAAGAGGTTTTGAAAGCGAAGACTCACATAATGTCTAAGTATAACTGTCACCTTACTTTATTGCAGCCACATCCTATCAAGTCAATCACAGAGAAACTTTATATACCATATCCTAGTATAGCAACCAAATTCATTCTACCAACAACTTAGCAAATACTAGTCTGACTCGCCCCTCTACTAGTTTCATTTCTTTGCATAAAATAAAAGTGCAGGCTTTACCTTGGGAGTATCGATCAAAGGACACATGGACTCTTACCTCTGCAAGTATCTGAACACACAGGTAGTCTTTTCTGATCCCTTTCCTCTCTCTCTTCTCACTTCTTCTTAGTCAATGTCTCACTTCTTTTGAGGGTATCACTTTATTTTTTTAATTGACTGAGATATTTGGATAGGCTTCCATGAATCAAGCTCTAATGGGTTTTGCCATCGGATCCTTTTCACTTCTTTTCGACCTTTATCTCGTTCTAGGATTATATGAATCCATCTTTAATGGTTGTAGCCACCAAATCCTGTTCGACTCCGTTTTAAATATGAAGGGGAGAGAGAGAGGAATCAGAAAGCACACAAGCTTTTACCTACAGACTTCCAGAAGGAATCCGACTCAGTGTATACCAAATCCCAAAGCACGCAAATAATGTAATGATATAGCCTATTTATTACCAGCTTTAGGCCATGTTATAGGCTCCATTTAGGGTCTATTATGTGTGTTTAGGCTATGTTTTAAGGTCTTTGCAAGTCTAGGTATGTTTTGGAGATATATAGAGATACTTGGAGCTTTTGGAGCATTTAGAAGAGAAGAATCCGTAGCTGATCATTTAGAGAGTTGAAGTACAAGATTTCCATCAATCAACGACACATCCTTGGCGTCGACCGATGTTACATGACCAAGGTTGATCGATGTTGCACATCTGCCATCGATCGAAGTCCAAATCGCAGACATCCGATTTCAAGCCCAAGTTAGAGACAAGACACAAGATTACAAGATTACCGCTAGACGTGTTTTGACTTAGATTTTAGGGTTTTATATTTATACTTTGTGTATTACACCAGACTAAGGGGAGAGTGCGGTGTGCCAGTGGCATATTGTGTGCACCAGCATTCCATTATAGCTTTAGGATCTATTTAGGGGAGAAGATTCATAACTCCTTAGGGAGATTTGTATTGGAACCCCAGTATTTTATCTATGCATTATATTCAGACTATTATTCTTACATTAATTATGTCTAAGTAGTTATCAACTAGATTTAGGGTTGGATGATAGTAAACATGGATTAACCCAAAAGTAGGATTATTTGGTTAAGTTAATATCCATCAATAGAGTTGTGCATAATGCTTTCATTCTAGAGTAGCTAACTAGGATCTCGAAAGTAGGACATGGACGACTACGAGAGTAGGTTCTGTGCCATAATTAACTCTATTGAACTAGGTTGTTAGGCTCATGCGAGAGTTGGTCTAATTAGATTGGTGAACATATCAAATCTCGTTCACACTTCCTTCTGATTTCACCGTCGATCGACATCAGGCCTTAGCCGTCAATGGATGGTCTTTCCTTTTGCTCGCATACGAGAGTTGCAGTTGAAAGGGTCAAAATAGTTAATATTTGAGTTCTAGAGTATTTACATATCTATGTTTCTTATTCCCTATAATTCATTGATCTTGAAACCCTAGATCTAGCATATGTACATTTGCATTTAGTTAGTCTATTATCATATTTCCATATTTACACTATTAGCATATTTCCATATTGTATCTATACCTTCTAATAAGGAATATTTCCTAAAACTGATTACTTGTTACCAATATATATAATTACCTAGCTTAGTCTTTAGAATAAGAAATCTATTGTGTGTCATTGTTCTCTGTCGATTTGATCCATGAGTACTACACCTGATTTCTCTTTGCAAGAGTATTATTTTGTGTGTTAGGATTATGGGTTAATTTGATAGTTAATTATTTAGGATATTTATACTCTGCTAGAACAATAAAAACACACCCATGTCAATGGTCAATGATCATAGGCTTTGGTGCATCTTAATGTTGTTGGTTAGTGTCCCATGTAGGTTTTTTTTTGATGTGTTAGATAAGTATCTTGAAGCATTCAGACGTTCTACATCAATACTTGGCAATTACACACGGTAGGTATCCGGTGGGTGTCGATCGACGAACATGTGTGGGTGTCAATTGATGCTTGCCATTTCACAAGATCCTATGGACTCAATATGAGGTGTCAATAAGTGCTCGATGTCTGATGTCTATCTTTGATTTGTCTTGGATATCGAATGATAGTCAATCTCGGGTGTCGATCGAAACCAATGAGAATCCGCTGATGGACATAGAACTTTGAACTTGAAAGTCTCCTTCTTGGAGTTTCTCCTCCTTCACCACTTGCCAGAAATCATCATCTACTAATGCATTCACGTGGTGTCTCTGTGTAGCCTCTGCTCTTCCTTTAATCAGTTCTTCCTGCCTTCACATAACTTCACTGGTATGAACAACATGAGTCTTTAAGTTCTTCACATGGGTGCTTAGTGCTTCGAACTTGTCATTCATTGTTGCTGTATACAACATCTATCTTCCTATTGAAATCCACTGTGAACTTCTGTTGACCCTCATGAACCTGTCAGTCATTCTCTTTATTTTGTTTCCTTGAGTTGATGTGGAAGATTTTGGTAGGAGAGGCTCCATAGTTCATATTGCTGTTGTTGTTGTAAGACCTCTGGTGCTGTGAAATATGGTTGTAGTTACCTCTCTGACCAGTGCCACCGGAGTTATTGTTTCCACTTTGATTCCCACAAATCTGAAAAGCAGTACCACTGATGTGGTTCACATCCTCTTCGTAGCCCTTGTCACTGGCGAATCCAGTGCTCCCCGGAAACGGTGCCAAATTTTATCACTCAAATTACCCTATGAGCTTCTTTACTCTCTCAAATAAGAGGATAAGTTGTAGTACTTAGGGATCGGAATCCACAATGAGCGTGGGCACACAATAGAATTACAAAAATTAAGATTAAGCTAGGCAAGTAGATGTAAAGCAGTAAACAGTAGAGATTAATTGAGAATTGGTTTGTAAACTTATGATAATGAATAGGTTGATATTGGGTTTCAGGTTATAGTATTGTAATATAGATGCTAAGAATGTGTGGTAAACCTTCCTAGAACTTGAAAACTAAACCAAGATATCCAGCTAACACTGCGAGTCTAATAAGATGACAATGTCTTGTCCAGCCATCGATCTGTGAGCAAAGAACGAGTGTCAATTGATACTATGGTAAGAGTGTCGATCGATACTACCTTAAACAAGCATTATCGTAGTAATCGATATGTTCTCTAAACTATTCTAGACCAGCTTTCGCATGCATTTGACAACCTAGATCAGCAAAATTATTGTCAGGTACAGATCCCGCTGTCGTATTTATCTATATCTAAGTTCAGGCTCTAGTTAGCTACTTTAGAACACTAGCAGTGAGATCAAATCTGATGAAGAATCCTTATGGATTCACCCTAGCAGTTCTATCTTTGGCAATACATGTAACCCTGATAAAACCCTAAATCTAACAAGAAGAACTAGTCATACATGATCAAGCAAAGCATAATAAATATCTGAAAAGAATGCATAAATAGAATAAAGTTAAGAAACAATGGAGTTCCGATACAAATCTCTGAAGGAGTTTTGATCTTCTCTCCAAAATTACTAAAAGCCCTAGAATAATATGTTTGTTGTAAAAAGAATAGAAAATGTTGTCTTTTTTGGCCAAGAGATGACAAAGCACATAAATAATAGGTATTAAGTCGGCCATGGGTAGTCTTGCAATTATGTGGGACTTCTAGGCTTCAAATCGGCTCATTCACTCGCGTCACTGTCGAGCGATACCAACAAGGTGTTGTCGATCGACACACTTCCTAAATTCGACTCTGACTTCTGATTCTTCAACAGCTACGAGTTTCCTCATCATTAATTTCTAGAAAGCTCCATAATCTTCACATTTCTCCAAAACATACTTAAGACCTGAAAGGACGCTAAAAAAGACTACATGCACATATAATAGTAACTACAAAAGCACATATGAAGACAGGTAAAATTCATAGCATATTATCTGAATGTTTCTTAATAAAAACCTGAGCTTATGGGTATACAAGTGTCCCTTTAGGGACCTTACTAACATGTTGAAAAATCTTTCACTAAAAAGAGAAGAATCTCTTGTGAATCTATCTTCTACCCATAAATCTTCAAAGTCTTTTTTTTTTGTGAAAGCAAAATAAACCATATGTAGAAAGTTGAGCTCAAAGCGACAAGGGAGTTGTTGAAAATAGGAAAAAGAAACAAGAAGCAGGCTGAGCTTCAAGAGAGTATCAACTTGTCCAACATGCCTATAAATTGGAATTGATTCGATGTGGCTTGGAACATGCAGAGATGACGATAGTAAGTTTAAAAGAATGTGAGTATCTGCGTTTTCAAACCTATTTCACAGGATTATTCTATGTTTTGTTTGAGAACAAACAAAAGGATAAGTCAAGGAGAGTTGATATACAATGGAATTTACCAGTTTTAGTCAAAGTATAAATCCTATTTATAGTCTTCATATTAAGTTTCAAGTCTATTTTAGAGTCTTTTTAGGTCCAAATATGTTTTGGAGCAATGAGAAGATTGGAACATTTTAGATCTTATGGATCAGGAAACTCCTAGCTTTCAAGAAATCAGAAGTCATAACTGAGATTCCAAAGAAGTGTGGATTGACACCTCTTCCTTGGTGTCGCTCGACACCCATGAGAATAGACGAGCCAGACTTGATTCAAGACCGACTCAAGCTCCATTAGTCACACATAATACAAGATTGCCCCTGGCCGATTTTATACCTAATAATTATAGTGTTTGCCATTTTCTAAGGCAAAACACCACCTTACATATTACAACAATTCATAGTTATTCTTAAGAGCTTTTTAGAAGTTTTTTAAGAGAAGATCAAAGACTCCTTTAATCATTTTGTATTGGAACTCTAGTATTTCTTACTTTCTCTAGTTATGTAATTCATTCAGTTTATGTCCTCCATAATTATGTCTAAGTTGTTACTTTATTAGATTTAGGGTTTTTAGGGTTTTGTTAAATTCTTGAAACTAGAACTACTGGGTTGATTTATTAGGATCCTTCAAAGAATTGATCTAACTGCTTGTGTTCTAAGTACCTAACTAGAACCCCAAACTTAGGATAATTGACAACCTCGAGAGTGGGTTCAACTCTTGATAATAATTATGCTGATTTAGGTTGTTAGGCGCATGCCAGAGATGATATAACTAATATAGTGAACATATCTATTAAGGTGTTAACGCTTGTTTAAATGAGTAGCGATCGCCACTCTGTACTATCGATTAACACTCGTTCCGTATTCGCATGCCTGACCTGGAATACATTGATTTAAACATTTTGATTAGACTCGCAGAGATACCTGGATATCTTACAATCAAATTAGAGTTCTAGGACAGTTCATTCATACACGCTTAGCATCTATAACTCATAATTTTGATTGCCAGAAACCCTACGTCTAGCTATTTTCCCAATATATCTTACAACCGATAATCAACTTGTTTATTGCTTTATTTACTTCTTTACTATTTACTTACCTAACTTAATTTTGATTCCTATAGTTTATTGTGGGACATGCTCCATGTGGATTTCATCCCTAGGTACTGTAATTGATCTCTTATTTGATAGAGTTTCTCTAGGGTGATTTGAGCTACATTAACTTTCACTCCATTGTCGAGGGGAATTGGATTCGCTAGTAGAGTTGGTTACAGCTTTTAGTCTAGTCTTTTTTATTGTTTAGTTACTTAAAAAGAGTTCTTGTGTCTTTCAAGTGCATTCCCAGCAGTACCAGAAAGCAACAAGGAAGCTAATCTTTTAGAATACTCGAATCCTACATAACTTGAGTGAAACATCCGCAAAGAAAAGCGAACAACATCGATCGACAAATTTACTCCGTCGATCGACACTAGTCGTGAGCAAGCGGTGATCGACACTTCTGAAGCCTCGATCAACAACGACCTTCGAACGGATATATAGACGCAAATCTTGTACTAATCCGAGATGAGAATTTAGAACTGCAATGATCCCAAGGGTCATCTGCATAATGCTGCAGGTTAGAGAGTGGGTAATCAGGGGATCTAATCCCTACCTAAAAAACATCTATTGTAGAAGCTGTTGAATCTGTAGCTGCAGCTTATGCTAAGGTTGCTCGACCCAAACGTTTGCTGATTACAAACGTCCAGATCAGTTTACGCAACAGATCTGCTATTCATCTCCCTACCTTTCAGAGGTATGATTTCGAGCTGAAACCTGCATACTTAAACTTGTGGGACAGACACCTTATCATGGGCTACCACATAAGCATCAGAGGGATCATCTGGGAGGGATTTGAGGATTTAGTGTTTCTATCAAGCCAATGGAGTCCCTAAGGACTACCTTCTCTATAAGTTGTTCAAGTAATAACTTGCTGGAGATGCTTCATGTTGTCTCAACAGGTACCACCCGGATCTCTTACATCATGGATTGCTGATGTGAGGTTTTATTTCACTTTCAAATTAACCCTATATTCCCACTTTACTCTCTCTAAACTTTTAATTCAACTCTCGTTTGTTACTAGTTATTCAGATTGTTTAAGAATGATTTCAGTTTATAACCAGATCTCGCTGCTCTATAGAACCCTGATTTCTAGATTGAAGTGATCAAATTCAACTGAGCATTAAGTGCAACTTAAACAAAGAACCAAGAAGATTACCAGTAACAATTCTATAAAATCACCAATACGTTACTACCATTAAGTAACCCTATATCTAAGAGAGAACTACTCAGACATAGCAATAAAGAACATAACTAAATTATGAATAAATTGCATAAAATAAAAATGAGTAAAAAGATAAGGAGTTCAAGATCTTTTCAGTAATGATGATAAGATCTTTCTCTCAATAGATGTAACAATGTGTTCGAACTCTAAAACTCTGGTGTAATTTTGTGGCTGTCTAATTTCTTAATAATAGAGGTTAAGGTTTTACAAAGATAGAAAACCCTAATAAATAGCTCTAAATTCGGCCAAGGACTTGTCTTGCAATTAATGAGACTTTAGGGTAAAATTTGTAGTTTCTCAATCTTTCTTGCCAACTTCAGCGTCGATCGACGCACAGTGAGTGACGTCGATCGATGGTCCACTCATAGATCTGGATCCGAGTCTTGGTCTTTACTGGCCAATCCTTATTGGCTTCAAAATAGTCTAAAAGCTCCAATTATTTCCAATAAGTACCTATACATGTAATGCTATAAAACAATACCAAATGCATATAAACGACTCTAAATATACTATATATATCATAGGTAAAATAGGTAAATCCATAGTATATCAACTCCCCCAGACATAACTTTTTGCTTGTCCTCAAGCAAACAAAGCCTACGTGAGAAGTTTGAAAGGCGAAGACTCACATAATGTTAAGTATAACTTTCACCTCACTTTATTGCAACCAAATCCTATCAAGTCAATTATAGAGAAACTCTATATACCCTATCCTAGTATAGCAACCAAATCCATTCTTATCAGTAACTTAGAAAATACTATGTTGACTCGCCCCTCTACTGATTTCATTTCTTTGCATAAACTAAAGTGCAGGCTTTACCTTGGAGTATCGATCAGGGACATATGGACTCTTACCTCTGCAAGTATCTGAACACACATGTAGCCTTCTCTGATTCCTTTCCTCTATCTCTTCTCACTTCTTCTCAGTCAATGTCTTCCTTCTTTGAGGGAATCATTTATTTCTTTTAATTGACTGAGATAATTGGATACGCTTCCATGAATCAAGCCTAATTGTTGTAGCCACCAGATCTTGTTCACTCTATTTGAACCTTTATCTTTCTAGGATCATATGAATCAAGCTTTAATGGTTGTAGCCACAAATCCTGTTGACTCCTTTTTCTAATCTGAAGTGGAGAGAGAGGGGAATCAGAAGCACATAGACTCTTACATTCCAGACTTCCAGAAGGAATCCAATTCAATGTATACCAAATCCCAAATCAAGCAATGATGTCAGGATTAGTGTTGGAATTCAGTTTCGGTTTCTCCAAATTTTCTAAGCAAGTGTGATATAGTGGCAGGATGATCCACTTTGGTATCTCTAGTAATCTCTACAAACAACCTTCTAAGAATGGTGCTAAAGTGTGGTAAGGTCAATAATAAATTTCTGATCATAGTCCTCTTCTAGACTCGATAAAACTTTGCAAAACTTATATAGATATAGTAAATAAAGTTCAACTACTCAAAATAAATCAAATAACATCAGCGAACCTCCCCCAGACTTAAATAACACTGTCCCTAGTGTATTCTTTTTTGGATTGGTTATGGAAAATAAATCATAGTTAAACAGTGTAAGCGATAGTCGAATATACCAACACTGTTAGATGTATCGATCGATGGCAGTGGGTGAGCGTCGATCGATGGTAAACCATCATCGACAATCAATGATGAACGTGTGGTGTCAGATTGATGGGTAATTCAAGCTATCAGATACTTCATATATATATAGATGTTGAATTAGTCAATAAAGTTTAGTAACTCGTTACGCTATGTTAAGCCATCTTCGCATCGACAGCAACATGGAGGCATCGATCGATGGTATGCTGTCAGACTGAATCGTGTGTGTCTACTCTCCATTTTGATCATCTCTCTCTAGGTTAGTTTTGTTAGACACTCAAACACATGGTGAAAATAAGATCAACATTCAATATATAAATAAGTAGTTCAAAAGTAGAAATGCCAACATGAATAAATAAACATAAGTATATGTCTGAAAAGGAGATATAGTAGAAGATAAAAGAGTATCGAAAGGACTACTCCTCGTCGGATGTGTCCTGGTCCTGCTGGCTGCTGCTGCTGCTGTGGTACTGGAGGTGATCTGGCTCGTGTTCCTAGGACGGCTGAAGCACTGGCATCGTGACATGGTCTCCACCCTAGCCCATATTGCTCGAAGCGCATCCACCACGACTGCGCGGGAAAGCACCATGGTCCGTGACATGGGCATCTCTGGAATCACAAGGAAGGATGGAAGAGATGAGGCCGCTGTGCTGGCTCGTCCGCTGCGGCTGGTGCAACCGGGTGTGCTGGGCGGAGGCCTCCTCTGCATCGCACTCTGAGGGGTGAGGTGTGGCTGTGGCGCTCAGCTGGGTGGAACGCAAGGCGCTGAAGATCGTCAGATGCAATTGATTCTGCTAAGTAGACGTTTTCAGTGGGTAAGAAATCAATCTATAGGGATTTCGTCATCTACTCTAATTCGTGACAGGTGATCTGCGACTCCGTTTTCTACTCCTTTCTTGTCTTTTACTTCTATATCAAATTCTTGGAGAAGTAGAATCCAACGTAAAAGCCTCGGCTTAGCATCTTTTTGTTCATTAAATATTTTAATGCTGCGTGGTCGGTGTGAACAACTACTTTGGAACCGACTAGATACGAACGGAGTTTTTTGAAGGCGAATACAACAGCTAGTAATTATTTTTTCCGTCGTCGCATAGTTGCGTTGTTCTTCATTGAGGGTCCTACTAGCGTAGTATATAGTGTGCAACTTTTTGTCTTTTTTCTGCACAAGCACAGCGCCTATCAGCAAAATCGCTAGCATCGCACATAATCTCGAAAGGTAAATTCCAACCCGGTGCTTGGACAATAGGGGCGGACCCGAGTGCTGACTTGATTTCTTTAAAGGCTTCAAGACATTCAAGTGTAGAATCGAATTTCACCTCTTTGCACAGAAGTGCAGTAAGGGGTCTAGTAATTTTGCTAAAATCTTTTATGAATCGCGTATAGAATCACCATGTCCTAGAAAACTTCTAACGTCCTTTGACATTAGTGGTGGCGCAGTCAAGTCATTACGTCAATCTTTGCCTGTCCCCTCGATTCCGGCTGCTGGAGAACTTGTGTCCCAAGACAATTCCCTATTACATAAACTGGCATTTTCACAGTCAAAACCAATTTACTCTTCACATGAGCTAGTCCTTACACAGGTTATCAGACATGTCTTGAATTTGGAACATATACTGAGAAATCGTCCATGAAAACCTCCATGAATTCTTCGGATCATATCGTAAATATCGACATCATGCATCTTTGGAAGTTCCAGGGGCGTTACAGAGCCCGAATGGGCATCCTGTGATATGCGAAGTTCCATAGGGCAAGTAAAGGTGTGTTTTTCTGGTCGCCGATGTATGGGGATCTGGAAGAATCCGGAATATTCCATCAAGAAAGCAATAGTATTCGTGGCTCGCAGAGTCTTTCTAACATCTGATCGATAAAGGGTAAGGGAAATGATCTTTAGTGTGGCAGCATTTAGCTTCCTATAATGATACACATTCTGTGTCCGTGACAGTTTTGTCGGGTCAACTCGTCTTTTCATTCTTTACCACGGTAATCCTCCTTTCTTTGGGACAACATATGACGGGCTGACCCAGTTTGCTGTCTGAGATCGGATAAATGACGCCCGCTCTAGGAGTTTCATGATTTCCTTTTTAACTATTCCTTCAGGTTAGGGTACAATCTCCTCTGATGCTCGATGGATGATTTTGATTCTCATCAAGGTGTATCCTATGCATACATAAATCGGATTTAATTCCGTATGTATCTAGCGAATATCGAGAGCTTTGCCGTGCTTTCGCAGTTATTCAAGAAATAGTGCTTGCTCTCTACTGCCTCAGATCGGCATTTATGATGACAAGATAAGAGTTGTGCATAAAGAAAAGCATATTTAAGGCCAGTTGGAAGTGGTTTAGTTCATTTTAGATGCTTTAGCTTGCTCCAATCGTCAGTGAATATCACTGTCGATCGATGGGACGTTAGGTGTTGACGTAGGGGTCGACAGATCAGAGATCTTCGATATCGATATTGAAAATTTCTTATGTGGCGTCCATTAACTTGTATACTCTTAGCGTGATCTTCTAACGTAGGGATGTCCCGCCTCAGGGGATTTGCTTGCTTTCTCTAAAGTTCGGTCGAGCACATCATCTAAGATGATTCTTCAAACTATATCAGAAAGAGTGATTCACTATGTAGTTTGGACCGTCGGTCAATTAGGTTGTTTTATTATCTTCCATAGTCAAAAACCATCAGTATTTTCCCGATTTTGAGGCATATACGTCCTCCTCTGACATCAATGATCGCGCTCGCGGTGGCCAGGAAGGTCTTCTAAATAATTGTATTCGGGTTCTCGCTCATATTTAAGCACTATGAAATCTACAGGTATATTGCAGTTATTAATGCGTACGGGTACGTCCTCAAGTACACCCTCCGGGATTTCTAGTGGATCTGTCAGCTACAACGAGAGTGATCCTTGTAGGTTGAAATTGAGTTAGCCCAAGAGTGACTGCAACGGAGTAAGGCATCCAGGTTACACTAGAGCCTAAATCGCAGAGGGATTTTTGAAAATCTCGTATCGCTAATAGTGCAGTCTAGAACGAAACTACCGGGATCACAAAGTTATAAATGGAGTTTTTCCTCTAATTAATTTCACTTCACCACTTCGGATACCAGTCATCATGCAGTATTCTGATTCATGGAATCCTTGTGATGATGCATCTTTCACGTACTGCTTAATGGCGGATGAGATGTGAATGGTAGTGTCATCTCAATGTTTATTTTGTCAAACGCTTTCTTGCATATTGCTTTTTCTAGCTGTTGCTTCTTCTGCTTAGCATTTTTCAGAGGAAAGGGGGGGGGGGTTGGCATGGTAGATTTTTGTCCTAAGCCGGTTTGGTTGGGTGCTAGGTCAGGGCGTCGATCGATTCCTATGATCCGAGCGTTGAGCCGACTATTGACTCAGCACGTCGCTCGCTGCCCGGTAAGGGGGTGTCGATCGACGTCTCCGACGTCTGTGCCTTTTCCTTTAGGTTCAATAATTAATTCCTAAAGATCGTCATTTTTTCAAGTGAATCGGGTTCAGGGAGGATATCAGGGTTCTTCTCGTATATTTCGAGTGGGAATGGGATGCAATTTCTCATTTTCGTTTTCGTTCGTCGTGATTTGCCTAGAATTCATCGATGGTGATACTTTCTTAATGCCAGGGGTGCGTTGTCGACCTCTTCGTAAAGCTACGAAATTGCATTGTTTCCTGGGGTTAGCGTTCCATCCTATCTCCTGATGGACATAGCGTTGCTCGCCACTTGGTTGTCGATTCTCTTAATGTATTTGTTCAAGTTTCAAATTTTTCTGTCATTTCTGAGTATATAAGACCTAACTTTTTATTGAGTTCGGAGGATATCTTACGGTTTCCTGTGAAGACTTGGGTTCATTTTTGACTTTGAACTTCTTTCTTGTCTGTTCACAGCGTATCGCAGTTGCTTGTGAAATTACCAGCATCTTCCCTAAATCGTTGATCATGCGGTTCAACACATCAGGGAATTTAACTCTAGCATCGACCTTCATCAGAACTCTAGCATCGACCAACATTGATCACTTAGCATCGATCGACAGCATCTCACCCACATCGATCGACGACGGCCAAATGAGGTTCAGATGGTTGCGCCTATAATTGAGGTCCATAATAAGAATCGAGACTTGCATGACCTCAACGGTAATCTACGTAAAACAACAGTTCAAAAGATAAACGATCAGGGGGCTGTAATCCTTGATACAAAAGCAGAAGCAGACGCTGCAATAGCTCAACCTGAAGCTAAAGCCTAAGCTGCTAACGCATGGAGATTTTGACTAGTCAGACCAATGACAGAAGATGACTGTGGATTCAATGGAAGATAGACGGTTTGTACCTCAACCTCATATATCAAGTTGCGAAAACCTCAGCACTCATGTGAAGAAACTTAGAGAATCAAGTGATGCAAAAAAGTGAGACATTTAAGAAGCATGAACGAGTTTTATTCAAGGAGAAAATCGAGGACTGGGCAAAGACATTCCACGTCAATGAATTGATTGATGATGATTTCTGTGCAGAAGTCAAGAGAGAAAACGCCTAAGATAGCGATTTTCGTGTGGAAAAATGTGGTATCACTCGCACTTCTAATTACATCGATCGAACGACACCAACAAAGAGATCATAGACCGGTGGAAAGTATAGACTCAGTGGCCTCGTGTGAATCGACTCTCGGGTCTATTATGTGTGTCTAGGCTATATTTTAAGGTCTTTTACAGGTCAACCAAGTAAATTTTTGAGATACTTGGAGAATTTAGAGGAGAATAATTTGTAGTTGATCATTGACATCAACGCATGTTACAGATGACCAGAGTGCGATCGCTGCTGACTACTGCCATCGATCGACATGACCAATTCGCAACAGTATGATTTTGAGTCCCTAATTTGAGACAAGACACAAGATTTACAAGTTACAAAACCTCGCGCTGGATTTGAGGAGTTTTGAAACCCTCTAACTCCATTTAGGGGGCTCTTCCTTTTGATTCACTTATGTATATCATTTTTTAATTATATCTGAAGGACCGAAGGAGAAAACGTTACAGAGGGTCAACGAAAATTAATTGGAATTTAACGGCACTAGAAAATTTGGTTCCATAAGACAAAATCTTCCTAGGGAGGAGTAAGATCTTCTCCCCTAAACCTATAATAGAATATAATAACCTCTAAGAACCCTTGCACTGTACGTGCGTAGTGCGTATTCGTCTCTCTCTGTCATATATAAAGTAAAATATCAAACACCTAAATATAGGTCAAAACTCATCCAGCGCGTAAACACTGTGTAATCTTGTGTCTTGTCTCTACAGCCTCTCGGGACTACATAGAACAAGGTCATTCTAGGATGGTTCTGTATATATTTAGGGACTATCGACTAGATATTGAGTTCATATTGTGTCAGAGCAGCGGAGAAGACCTTGGTCACTCGTATCATAAGAGTTCGACTTGAGTCGAGATAGCACTTTTGTTCATTGAACCATACAAGTATTATTTTATTACTGCTACTTATATTCTCATAAATATAATATTTATCTTTACTCTAAGTGATGATATCAGTTCACGCCTATATAACAACTAGATTTATATGAGGTGTAGAGCACCTTAAAAATAGCCTAGAACACACATACTGACCCGAAGTGCGATTATCACACGCGGCACTGAGTCTATACTTTTCACCGCTATTGATTCTCTTTGGGTTGGTGTCGATCGGATGTGGAATTAAAGTTGCCAGGAGTGATACAATTTTCCACCGAAACATGCTATCTTAGGCGCTTTTCCTTCTTTGACTTCCTTGCAAGAATCATCATCAAAATCAATTCATTGACGTGGTAGTACTTTGCCCAAGTCTCGATTTTCTCCTTAATTAAAATCTCATGCTTCTTATGGTCTCATTTTTTGGCAGTCACTGGATGTCTCTAATTCTTCACAGAGGCTGAGTTTCGACTTGATATTGAGGTTGAAGTTAAACCGTCTTTCCATGGAAATCGCACAGTCAGTCTTCTGATGGTTCTCTTCCATGCGTTAGCAAGCTTAGGGTTAGCTTCAGGTTGAGCTGATTCGGCAGCGTCTGCTTCTGCTTTGTATCAGGTTAAGGCCTCGTGTCATCTTTGAACTGTTGGTTTTCCGCAGAGACGTGAGGTCATGCAAGTCTTGATCTTATATGGGACCATATTATAGGTGCAACCATCTGAACTCATTTGCCGTCGCGATCGATGCGGGTGAGATGCTGTCGATCGATACTAAGAATCAATGTCGGTCGATGCAGAGTTCTGATGAAGGTTCGATCGCTAGGGTTAATTCCTGATGTGTTGAACCGGCTGATCAGCGATGGAAGATGCTGGTAATTTCACAAGCAACTGGATAACGCTGTGAACAGACTGAAAAGTTCAAAAGTCAAAAATGAATCACAGAAGTCTCACAGGAAACGTAAGATATCTCCGAACTTCAATAAAAACTTAGGTCTTATATATCAGACAATGCAGAAAAATTGAAACTTTGAACGAATACATTAAGAAATATCGCACCAGTGGCGAGCACCGCTATTTCGTTCAAGAGAGGGAGAAGCTTAACCAGGGACTGCATGTGTAGATTTACGAGGTGAACGACTGGCATAAGAAAGTATAACATCGATGAATTCGAGCAATCACAAGATGAAAAGAAAATGAGTAAATTGCATCCATCACTCGAAATATACGAGAAGAACCTGATATCCTCCCAACCCGATTTATGAAAAATGACGATCTTTAGGATTAATTATTGAAGGTAAAGGAAAGGCACAGACGTCGGAGCGGTCGATCGACACCCCTTACGGGAGGACGACGCGCTGAGTCATAGTCGCTCAACACTCGATCATGGAATCGATCGCGCCCTGACTTACAAACAACCGTTAGGAAAAATCTAACATGCTACCTTTCCTCTGAAAAATGCTAAAGCAGAGAAGCAACAGTAACAAAGCAATATGCAAGAAAGCTTGCAAAATACATTGTAGATGAACACTAAGCGAGCATCACATCTCATTCGCTTAGCAGTATGTAAAGATGATCATTCACAAGGATTCCATGAATAGAATATTGCTGATGATGTATCGAGGGGTGAGTGGATAATAAAGGAATAATCCATTTAACTCGTGTCCGGTAGGTTTCGTTCTAGACTGCACTATTAGCGTACGATTTCAAATCTCTGCGATTGTAGGCTTAGTGTAAACCTGATGCCTTCTCGTTGCAGTCATCTGGGCAACTCAATTTCAAACCACAAGGATCACTCTCGTTTTAGCTGACAGATCATAGATCCCGGAGGGTGGTATTTGAGGAGTACCGTACGCATTAAATAATGAATTACTGTAGATTCATAGTGTTAATATGAGCGAGAACTCGAAATACATTATTTTAGGAGACTTTCTGGAACCGGGAGCGATCATTGATTCAGGAGAAGTATATGCCTAAAATGGGAAATACTGGATGGTTGACATGGGAGATATAACAACCTTTGCGACGGTCAAACTACTATTGATCATCTTCTGATATAGTTGAAGAATAATTCTAGATAGTGCTCGAACGAACCTTTAGAGAAAGCAAGCAAATCCCTGAGGCGACATCCCTAGTTAGAGAATAGCTAAGAGTATACAAGGTTATGACGCATAAAGAAATTTTTCAATATCATATCGAAATCTGATCTGTCGACCTATGTTCACCCTAGTCCCAATCGAAACAGTGTATTCCCGACTGACGATGGGCAAAGCTAAGTCTAAATCGAACTAAACATCCTGGCTTAAAAGCTTTTCTTATGACTCTTATTGTCATCATAATGCGATCTGAGCAGTAGAGAGGCAGCATCTGAATAGACTGCGAAAGCACGAAAGCTCTGGATATTCGGTAGTGATACCGGTTAAAGCCCGATTTATTAAGCAGTTGGATCCTTGATGAGAATCAAAAATCATCATCGAGCATCAAGGGGATGTACCCTATGAAGGAAAAAGTTAAAAAGGAATCATGAAACTCTAGAAGCGGGCGGATTATCCGATTCAGAAGCAACTGGGTCAGCCCGGTCAATGTTGTCCCAAAGAAGGAGGCATACGTGGTAAAGAATGACAAAGACGATTTGATCCCGACTAAAACTGTCACCGGGCGATGTGTATGATATAGGCCAGTAATGCTGCACACTATGATATTTCCGTTACCTTTATCGATCAGATGTTAGAAGACTCGCGAGCCACGAATACTAT